>JAQHUG010000157.1:883473-940711 GCA_028555095.1 Dicrostonyx torquatus
CTCTCTCTCTCTCTCTCTCTCTCTCTCTCTCTCTCTCTCTCTCTCTCTCTCCATTTGTATAATCTAGAATGACTTACAAGCAGTGCTCCAGCTAATCCAGCAGTGGTTGCTCAGTCCATGAGGCTGGGTGTCTCAGCTGGCCTTCAGTATGTGTTGGAATTTGAAGAAGTAGGCTCTACTGCCAGTGAAGGAATGGACTTGCTAGAAAGTCAAGAGCAAGCAGGCAAAGAGCAAAATCTTCCTTCTTCCATGTCCTTACATAGGCTTCTAGCAGAAGGCATGGCCAATATTAGGGGGGGATTAAGGGTCTGAATTAGAGGTGTGTGTTCCTACCTCAAAGACTGAGATTAAAAGTAGACCTTCCCACTTCAAATTAAGTGGAAATACCTCACGGGTGTTTCCCTCCAGTTTTGGGTTCTAGTTAATTCCCGTCGTAGTCAAATTAACAACCAAGAACAGCCATCACCATGAGAATGACGATAACAAGGTTGGGAGTGTAGCTCAGTTAGTTCTTTACCAGCGCTCACGAGGCCCTGGGTTCAGTGCTCAGCACAAACCAGGCGTGGTGAGGCAATGTAGGGAACTGAAGTCCTAGGTGAAAGTGTGTTGTTTGAGATGGGCATGGCATGTGAGAAAATCCCAGTGCTCATGCATATGGCAAGGTCTTCCATGGTGGGACTCAGGGAAATGGCAAAGCCTCCTGTGGTCCAAATGTAAATGGTAACAGTGCCCACTACAGTTTTCTCTCTGCCCCCAAGCTTATGGCCTGAAGGCCATACCTCCTGAGATTAGCTAAAATTGCCTCCTGGTTCAGCTACCTACCCCTTCGTTTATCTGTATGTAATAATCCTACCTCCTTATCAACTGTATATAATAATCCTGCCCCTTCGTTTATCTATATGTAATAATCCCACCTCCTTATCAATTGTTTACAATAATCCTGCCTCTTCATTTATCTATGTGTAATAATCCCACCTCTTTATCAACTGTATATAATAATCCTGCCTCTTCATTTATCTATGTGTAATAATCCCACCTCCTTATCAACTGTATATTATAATCCTGCCTCTTTGTTTATCTATGTGTAATAATCCCACCTCCTTGTTCAACTGACTAGAATAAATGTGCTGATCCTCCAAGGTGCTCCAACTTCTCCCCCTGCAGACCATGGATCCCAGCTTTTCTGTGTCCCCGGGTTTGTTCTCTCTCCATTCCTTCACCACCCTGGTTAGGCCAATCCTGTGCAGACACAACAGTGCATACCTGCACACGGAAGGTGGAACAAGGAGAATCAGAAGTTCAAAGTCATCCTTGGATATATAGAAAATCTGAGACCAGCCCAAGGTATATGAGATCCTGTCTCATAATATACATATAATAAGATAATGTACACAAACTCGCAGTTCAATACCATTGGAAAGATGGGCATTTTCCAGGTACTGGATTTGATTACACACACACACACACACACACACACACACACACACACACACAAAGTTCTGGAATGGAAAGGGAACAGGGTCCTGTGTTTCTCTGAGGTGGAGTAGAATAGTGCCACTCATGGTGACCACTTGTCATCTCTGGATGGGCACTCAATCACCCACTCATATGACATACACTGCCACAAATCTTGGCTGATGCCAAACCAGCACATTTAACACAAGGAGTAGATCGACATAAGTCTGGCTTATATGAGAGGAGCCCAGCACACGGCCTGGGTGGGGGTTGGGGAAAGAGTCAGGGAAGTTCTCAGCACCCCTGCTAGCCATCACTATGAACTTTCCAAATCTCACTCTCTACTGAGATTCAAAGAGCTTTCTCACTGCGGGATGCTGAACCTCCTCTCTAACCTAAAGAGTCTTCCCCACTATAGAGAGTTCCCTGGCTCCCGTCCTGGACAGCAGCCCTCTACCCAGACTGGATGTCATGGAGCATGGACTCCAATCCTCTTAGGACACCCTGCTCCTTCCCACTGGGGTCCAGAACAACTTCCCTGTCCCCCAGCAGGCTGGACCATGTGCACCCTCAGTGACTGACCCTCATGGAGCCCTAAGCAATTACTTCAGGTCTTTGGAGCACACACTGGCCACCATGGCGAGGCAGTGGCCCTATGGTATACACCAGGCATGGGGTTCAAAATTCTCAGACTCCCCTCCTGTGACTTCCTGACACAACTTGTCTCTACAACTTGGCCCCATCTAGTTCTTCTCCAGCCCCAGAAGAGCACTTCCCAGCAGGCTTCAGCCCGGGACAGAAGGAAGACCCCCTTTAATGACCCCTACAGTGGCCTGTCATCTGCAACATCATCATATTCCCAGAGAAGACCAGCAGCACTCAGAGGCAAAGCCTGCCCATTCCCCTCATCCTCTAAGACACCTTCAGGCTCTGTGTTGCTGGGACCTTGGCTGGTGTCAGAGCTGGGGTGAGACACTAGCCAGAGAGATGGCTCTGAAACCCTTGGCCTGCCAGTTTGCTCTGTTTCAGAAGCTGCCTGCAAGACTCCATCAGACTATGCATGGGTGATTCCACGGTAGAGGACCCGCCTTGCCCCTCCCTGTGGCTACTGGGCTGGGCTGGCACAAGGCCCTCCGAGCCCTGGCCTCACCCAGGGGTGGGAGCCAACAGGAGCCTCATGAAAAGATCTCCAGAAGACATGTTGGCAGTTTCCTCCCAGAACCCCTCAAAGCAGCGAAACCTGAGCTTGATAGGAAGGTCTAAGAGATCCTGATTCTTAAACTGTGCGAGCAGCTCCCTCCTGTCTTAGAGTGACCAACCACGGAGAGACTCAACCAACCTGGGTGAGACCCTGGCTTCCCTGGCCCCTGCTCAGGAAATGAATTTTGACCTGCAGGGTTCCATGTGTCTCTAGTAAATTTCCATCTGATGGGAGTTCTCACACTCCTGGCTTCTTTATTCCCCCTCATTTCCTGTGAAGAGCTTGTTGAAACTGGACACAGAAGAGCTGAGTCAAATTCTCAAGTTAGCTCTGGATATTCAATGGGCATGTTCAGGTTCTCTGCATGACCCAAGGCTGAATCACCCTCACTTTGGCCTCTGCCCAGTACAGTGAACTTGGGTACTGTCAAATAAAAAAGCAATTTTTGTAACATGCCAGGAAGATTTGTGGCTGATCAGTGGTATGTTGAAGGAGCTGTAATATATAAAGAGCTCCCAAAAAGCAATGACAAAAGGTGGGAAAGTTTATTGCAAAAATTATATATACATATATGTGTGTATATATACATATATATATATATATAGAGAGAGAGAGAGAGAGAGAGAGAGAAGGAGAAAGAGAACCCAACCTCAGTACCTCAGTGCTGATTGAGGAAACACAAAATGAAGTGTTCCAAGGGGTTTTGCTTTTAGTTTTGATTTGTCTATCAGATTGGCAAAGACATCAAAGGCTGACAATCCATGGGGTCACTGATGGCTAGCAAGAGCTATGGGCTCAGTCAGAGGGATGGGGACCAGGTGGGCTGGCTGACCTGAGTCTTAACCACAGGCACTCTGTGATAACAATTACTCCAAGAGAGATAAACTCATCACACGGGTGTAAAGGTAGACAGAGAGGGTATTTATCCCGGTGTTTAACAGCCAAGTTTAAAGCTGGGTGTGGTGCCACACACCTGCAGTCCCAGTATGTGGTAGGTGGAGGAAGGAGGATCAGGAGTTCAAACCCAACCTTGGCTACATAGAGTTCAAAAATTGAACTACATGTCAGAGAGAGAGAGTTTAGAAACACCATCCTCGCCCTCCAAAGAGAGCCAAGCCTGGAGGAATCCATAGAAGCTGCTCTGAGCATTTCCCATTTCAGGGTCAAAGCTCTTTTAGGCACAGACAAATCAAAAGCATCTTTCTGTTATCTTTTCGGAGGGGAGTTTGGCAAGTGTGCTATGGTGTGTGGAGGGACAGAACACAGGAGGTTAGGCTTGGTGGCAGGCACTTTTACCAGCCGAAGCATCTCGCCTGTCCTGGCAAAAAAAAAAAAAAAAGAAAAAGAAAGAAAGAAAGAATTTTTATAAAACAAGTGTGACGTTAACCCCAAAACTTGATGAAAGATTTAGAGAAATTCTTTAAATGTTTCTATATGTGTGTGGGTGTGCACATGTGAGCACAGGTGCCCTCAGAGACCTGAGGTGTAGGATCCCCAGGAGCTGGCGTTACAGGCAAAGATGAACTGCCAGGATGGGGTGCTGGGAACCAAACTCCCATCCTTTAGAAGAGTGGCGAGTGCTCTTAACTGCTGAGCCATCTCTACAGCCCAAGATAAATATCTTTTATGACTCTCAAGAAAGAAATTCAAATAAAATACAATCTGACTGAATTCAGAAAGCCCAGGAAAACCAAGAATGCTTCAGAGGAACCCGGGGACATGTGACTGACTCCTTCAAAGGGTTTGTTCTAGGGATGGAAGTTACGTCAGAATGTCTATAATGCAGACAGGATTACGCGGACTCCCTGACAGTCCAGTGAAGGGACAGAGGTGCCACACAGCCTTGTACTTAATGTGTGAACAAAGTCTCAAAGGTGTCACCACTGAATCAGCAGCAAAGCTTTGTCAATCTGCCACTTAGGCTCATGTGCAAGTGCAATCAGACAAGACCAAACAATAAAGTAAAACCCGGGTGGGTGGGGAGGGAGGAAGCTGAAGAGAGGCCTCAGCCTGTAAGGGCACTGACTGTTCTTACAGAGGATCCAGGTTCAGTTGCCAGCACCCACATGGCGACTTTCATCTGCCTGTAACTCCAGTCCTAGGGGATCTGATGCACTCTTCTGACCACTGAGGCACTGAGCTCACATGCACAAGCCCCCCAACCCAGACACACAGTTTAAAAAATTAAAACATTAGGACTGGTGAGATGGCTCAGAGGGCAAAGGCTTCTGCCACTAAGTCTGATTACCTAAGTGCAATCTCTGGGATCACATGGCAAAGAGGAAGAACTGACTCCAGCAAGCTGTCTGCAGACTTCTGCGTGTGTGGCTCACCCAAGGGCCTGCGGTGGTGGCACACGCCTATAAGCCCAGCACTTGAGAGGCAGAGGCCGGTGAACCTCTGTGAGTTTGAGGCCAGCCTGGTCTACAGAGTGAGTTTTAGGCTAGACAGGGTGACATAGGGAGATTTATCTAAAAATAAATAAATAAAATAAAAGGTTGGGAGGAAGATGAGAGGTGGGTATGAAGCCATTGCCTACATGTGACAGGCAACCCTAGCAGCCTGTGGGAAATCTACTGAAAGCAGCAAGATAAACCAACTGAGGAGCCTGTATTACAATTGACAGTTTTCACACCTGTGCACAGGTGTGTGCATGCACATGTGCACCGTCAGACGCTAGACTGGAAAAAGCACCCTGACAATTCATTTCCAAACATGATAAAAATACTAGGAATAAGGGTTTTAAAAAAGCACAAAAGTCCATTTTTTTATTCTGTGCATGCACACGTGCACCTGTGTGCATGTGCCTGTGGAGGCCAGAGGTTGCCATCAGGTGACTTCCTGGATAATTCTCTGCCTTATTTCTCAACAGTTTCTCTGACTGAACCTGGAGCTCATGGGTTTGGAGAGATCAGTGAGTTTCTGGAATCCCCCTGTCTCCATCTCTCCAGTTGTGATCACAGGCATGCACCCCACCACCTCCACCACCACCGCACAGCTCTTTTTAATGTGGGTACTGGGACTTGAACTCAGGTCTTCAAAGCTTGCTCCGTAAGCATTTTACCCACTGAGCTGTCTCCCTAGCCTATCAGTGTCACATTTTTGACAGTGTAAAGTCACAGCTGTTAAGGAGCAGGAGGAACGAGAGAAGTAAAGACAGACTGATTGACTGTGATCCTACAAAGCATGTACTGTGGACACCCTGCCTCTGTGTGGCTAGGGCTGGAGACGAGGTCTTTAAGGAGGTGGATGAAGTTAGCCATGTTTGTGGGGCCTTATGGATGCAATCTGAAAGTGTGCATGTTTGAACATTTGGTCTTGATGGCACTGTTTGAGCAGCTTGTGGAACCTCTCTGGGGAGTGTGGCTGGTAGAGGCAGGCTGGCCTCTGAGGGTTATGGGGCAGCTTTCTTCCAGTCATGTCTTCCTGGGCCTGGATGCTCTGGAGAAAGTTCTACCACACATGCCCATCACCACACACATGTTTCCTGACACCATGCCTCCCACACTGTGATGAACTGAACCCTCTGAAGCCATGAGCAAAAATAAACCCCCTCCCTTAAGTTGCAGGGATCAAGTGTTTTGCCACTGGGACAAGAAAGGGAACCCAAGCACAGGGCAAACTGAAGCCTGGGTGTTGCCCATTCCCCAAACTTTAAAGGCTCAGTCTGCAGGACGACTGAAGCTGATCTGTCCCCATAATGTGACAGCAGTGACAATCTTCATTAGAGCAGCTGGGAGGGCAGGAGACCCTCAAGGTCCAGCCTGTTGATGCCTCCTCACAGAAGGATGATGGGAAGGGTCAGGGACCTCCTTGCAAGATTCCAGCCACCTGCTCCAGTGCCTCCCTTCTAGCCGCATGTGGTTCTACAGTCTCAGGAGATGCTAGGGTACATAGAGGTAGGGAGGCTAACAGGAGGATAGGATTCTATGATGCAGCCTCTTTGAGGTCACCAACTGGGGTGGGACTTTGTGGTGATGCAGCTCTTCAGGGTCCTCGACCCTGTGAATGGGGACAATACTTATTGGTTCAACAAGCTGCACTTGAATGGAATCGTCACTCATCCCTCTGTTGGGGTGAGTGGATGCATCTCCCCAGGAGAATTTCATACCACAGTAGAGTGCCTGGGTGCTGGAGAAACCTTTAGGACATGGGTCCTTGTGGAGGTCTTTAGGTAACTGAGGAATTATGGGACCTCAGCCCCGTCTCCTTGCTTCTTGGTTCATGGTATACCTGAGGCTGCTACTCAGCTGGTTCTTCCCCAGTGCTCTGCCTTGCCATAGGCCCAAAGCAAGGGGCTAACCTACTGAGTCACCAGGAAGGTGTGCCAAAAGAAACTTCTTCTCTTTGTAAGTTAATTCTCTCCCACTGGGATTCTATTCAAGACTTCCTGCCACCAATAAAAAAAAAATGTGGCACAATACATTTCTGTTCTTTCAGCTGCCTAAGGTGTTTTGTTACAGCAGCCTGAGCAGACTAATACATGGCACCATTGTGAACACCTCAGGAAACAATGAGGAAGACACCACCCTGCTGTCCTCTGACCCTCCTTGCTCCTGTGAAGGGTGTGTTCCCCTGCTTTACCTTCCAATACCTCCTTATACAGAGGAGAAGAGAAACTTCTCTCCTGTCAAGGGATGTTTTGGGTTAAATGATAGAACTGTCCTATGATGGTGAAAGGCTGTTGGGATGTTAAAGCTAGGCTGGCTGCACGGGGTGATCTGAGGGAACCATTCACTGACACCCGCAAGGGTCGTGTGAGGGTTGGACTCTGTCCTCCAAACCCATTTGCTGAGGTCCTGACCCCCACAAATCTAGCCTGCAACTGTCTCTGGAGATGGCGGTCTCTCAATAGATTATAAGAGATAAGTTCACTAGGAAGTCCAAGAGCCAATCTGACTGTGGCTCAGGACACAGTCACACAGAGTACAGTCATACGAGGACAGGGAGACAATGCCATCTGTAAGCCAAGAACAGAAGCATCTGCAGGAGTCTTTGAGGTGACATCTTGATTTGGGACTCAGGACATGTGATGCTGAGGTCTGAAGTTGTACTGCCTGGCTGAGGTATTAACCACGGTGACTGGAACTGACTCAAACAAAGTGTCCAGAAGGCGGGAACATCTACCGTAACCAGCTGTAGCCCCTGCCTTGTATGGATATGGTAAGCATGTCCTGAAGGTCATCTCCACAACGAAGATTATAACAACAGAAACTGAACATACCTGCTGTATACAGATGCCACAAATGTGAGGTGATTAGAAACATGTAAGGCCATCATGCACACACATATGAACACACATGACTGAATCTTGCTGGATCCCCAAGTTCAAAAAGACACAATGTGGTGGTACACACCTGTGATCCCAGCACTCTGGAGGTAAAGACAGGAGGATCAGAAGTTCAAGGTCATCCTCAGCTGCTTAGGGAGTTGGAGGAAGACAGCCCAGGCTCTAAGAAACCCTGCCTCAAAAACCATCATTTATTTTCAAGGGAAAGGCACCTGCCACCAAGCCTGTGGATGACCCACATGGGGGAAGGAGAGAACCTGTTCTCATAAGCTGTTCCTGACCTCCACCCATGCCCTGGCATGTCCATGTCCTCCACCGAGAGGAAATAAACATCAAATAAAATAAAATGGCAAAGAGTAAAGTCTCTATCTAGCTCATACATTTCATCCAGGCAATTGGGAGCTGGGGAAGGAGGTGGGTTGTTTCCACCCCTCACCCCAGTTCTTTGGCAGCACTGGGTAAGGTCCTGACTAAGCATCAACACCCACCATCAAATGAGGGCTGAGGAGGGAGGACCACGCTGGGTGGAAGCAGCAATCCACACACCCTGCCTGGAGCAAGAGGACAGGTAGCATATAAAGGCAGAGAGCGGTACCACAGCTAGAGAAGCAGAGGACAGCCACGTGCACAATGCATTCTGCCTTTGCAGTAGTGATCTGGGCAGTGTAAGCCCGGTGCCCTTGGCTGCAATGGATACCTCTCTCTGAGTTCCCAGCAGTCCCCACTCCTGGCCCCCGGGAAACCAGATCCCTCAAGACTGCTAAGCCCTCAGATGCCTGCGATTCCTAGGCTGGTGTTGGGCTTAATTAAGACGTGAACTTTAATGTAGTTCTCACGATTACCTTAAGGCACTGCAGGTCTGTAAGCTGATATTTCCTGGTTGCAGGATCTCAGGGTGGAATCTCAAGTCACCACTTGGGCACAGGAAGTCACGGCTACCTGGGGCAGCTAGGGGCCCTGCTGCACAATCAGCCTGCTGTTCCCAGAGTTATTTAAGAGTTCAGGGCATCCATGTTTCCCAGGGGTTGGTTGTGGGTGGGGAGGCATCAGTTCTACAGAGAGACATTCTCACTGTTCGCTTAGCTTTGATGCAAAAAAGTAAGCAGTGTGCATCTGAATCCTTCGCCTTATCTCTCCTAGACTGCCGACTCGCAGCTGCTCGCGTTAAATAGCAGTCTGCCTTCCTGCCCGTCAGCTTACAAAGCAAACTGCTCTTTTATAAAGCGAGAGAACCCTAATGCTTGCCGTTCAACGGACCCATGTGTTTCTTTTTTTTTTTTTTTTTTGCCATTTGGGGTCTTTTTTAAATCAAATTTTATTGCATTTAATTTATATAAAGTGTGGATGAGCATGTAACAGCAAGCTTGTGGCAGGGAGAGGACAACCCATAAGAGTTGGTTTTCTCCTTCCACCATGTGCAGGTACCTACAGAGACCAGGGACATCACATCCCCTGGAGCTGGAGTTACAGGTAGTTGTGGGCTGCCTCATGTGGGTGCTAGGAACCAAACTCAGGTCTTCTGTAAGAGTAATATATACTCTTAACTGGTAAGCCATCCCACCAGGCCTTTATTTTGGCTCTTTGAGACAAGGTTTCACTTAGTGAGCCACTCTGGCTACCAAATCAAAGCAGTCCTCCTATATCGGCAGGAGGATTGCAAGCACTGAGCTGCCACACCCAGCTTTACTACTTAATTTCTAAGAACAGCTTGCTAGCATGTGGTGGTCCACCCCTTGGAAAGATCTCACCCTGTTTCTTGGCATACTACTCTGCTCTTGAAATAAAATATGAAGAAGAGACAAGATAAAAACATCCCCATACTGCCCTGAGGACAGGAATGAGGGTGCTGGGACCCTCTACCACCTATGCAGAATCAAAACAGGGCAGGATTTGAGTTAAGTCTCCACCCTCACCCACTCCTCTACCCCAAGCCTAGGATGAATGGAACTGTGGGCTAAGGGGTCATCACCAACATGCTACTCAGCACCCTGAAGCCAAGGTCAGTGCCTGGGGCACAAAGAGTTGTAGCGGCTCCAAAGCCTGCATTGGTAGCTCCCTTTTCCTGCTCAGGACACAGCAGCACATTCGGGGTCTCTGAAATCTGGTGTGTGTGTGGTGGTTAACATGGAGGTCTATCTGATGGGATCCAGAATCACTGAAGAGACTGTGAGGAAGTTTCTAGATTGGGTTGATGCGGAAGGAAGATCCACCTTGAATGTAGGGGGCACCATTCCATGAGCTGGGGTCCTGGACTGAATAAAAGGGAGAGAGTGAGCTGAGTACCAGTGTTCCTCTCTCTGCTTCCTGATTGTGGATTCGAAATCATTAGGTTCCAAACCTGGGACTGAGATGCCGAATTAACAAATCAAAATGGACCTGGCCTCCAGGTTCTCCCTACATCTGTCCCTATCTAGTACAGGGCCCTCCTGGCTGGCATACCCCACTCCCTACCCTAAACTCTCCAGTCCAGGGACTGGGCTGCCCTTCCCCCAACGACCCATGCTTGGTATTCACTGTCCACCCTAGGACTGTGGATGTCCACTTGGTGGCTGGTGCTCACCACTCAGCCTGCCCTCTCTTCCACTGGGGCAGTCACAGATCTGTGTACGATTCAGTTCACTCTGACGTCTCCATCAGGCGAGAGTCGTCTCTACTACAGCAGCCCAAGAAGCCCTTCAGACACCGCTCCTGAGCCCTGGAGAGGGCCCCTATCATCCCTGTCACTGACTCCCCACCACCTGTGAGACCCCCTGGATCAAGAACCCAGGGGAGAGACCACAGATGGGCATGTTTCCTGCTCAGCTTCAAGGATGGCAAGCAGAAGCTCTGAAGGACCAGCTTTCCTTGTCAATGAGCAGCCCAGGGTGGGCTCCCTGTCCCTGTGCAGCTCAGAGAAGGTCCAGAAGCAAAGGTGTCCGGGTCAGAGCAATGGAACCTTCAGCACATGCGGAGCCCTGACTCCGTGTCTGAGGCTCTGAAGACAGCTCTCTTCCCAGCACCACTTACCACCATTGCAGGCCCCAAGCTCCACCCAGCACTCTTTCCACATTCTCTGTGAGCCCCAGCCTTTCCTGTTGGCAGTCACCCTCTTGAATTGCCACCAACTCCACAGGCGTCACCTGACCCAGAACAACACATGGGGACTCCAAGTTAGGAGAGTCATAGGGTGACAGTCTGACCTAGAGAAAGAAAGGTTCCACAGTGGTACCGATTATGTAGTATAAGTCACACTCCAGACTCTCTCTGACTAAGATTCCTCATGGCTTTCCAGAGGCCCGCCCCCACCAACGCTGTCTCGGCTGCTTTCACTTCCTTCCTAGGTGGATATTGGAGATTGAACCCAGGCCCTGGCACAGGTATTCAAGCACCAAGTTACATTTCCAAGCCCTCACTAAATCACACAGAGGACCCAAACCCTTGTCTTAGGCTCTGCATCCTGAAAAACCAAAAAGCCTATTCTTCCAGCTATCCCTGGCTCTGCTGCCATGGTGATCTCCTCTGTGGGAAGAGATGAAAATACAAATGCGTACACAGATGATTTCATGAGGACGGAAGGAGAAGATGGCATCTGCAAGCCAAGGAGAGAAGCTTCCAGAGGAACTAGCCCCGTGACACCTCAACATCAGGCCTCTAGCCTCTGGGACATGAGTTGATGGTGCCTGTTGTTGAAGCCCCCATCATGGCATTCCAAGAAAGCTGATGCACCCCTCCACCGATGAAAATGTGTACGTCCTCTATGGTCCAGCTGGACTGGAACCTACGAAAAAGGGCTTCCCAGCTACTCCAAGGCAGGATAAATCACAGTTCTACCTTTCCTTATAGACTTTTCTGGAACAGCCTTCTGCCACCCCTACACATTTCCTGTTTGGTTTTGGCTGCACTGAGCTCCCAACAGAGCCTCGCGGTAATTTATCCATTGCTGCATTCTACACCAGATCAGGTCAACTGTCAGTCCCGGTGCTGAGCAGGACAGTGCCCTGAGTAGGCAGGCAGCCTTCTCTCGGGTGTTTGTTGGCAGCTCAGATGACATTCTAAATGACATCCTAAATGGCAGGGTCGCCCTGGGCTCCAACACTGACCCCACTTAAATGGCTCTGAAGACAGAGCCCAAGAACTTCAATTTCTCTCCTCCACATCCTCAGAAACATTAACCGAACTCTCTCCAAAAAGGTTACAGAGGAACTCAAGCTGTGAGATCTCCCTGCCTCCCTGGCTCCTGACCCCCTGGAGCAGCTTCCCTTTGACTCCTCAGAGGCACAACTGCCTGCTGGAGCTATCCCTTTATCTGTGACCCCTGCCACCAAGCTGAGACTGTTTAACATAGTGTGAGTGTCACAATGGGCTGATATCACCCATGATGCTGTTTTTCTTCTTGTTCAATGAAATAGATATTTTTGTGAATTAGCCAAGAAAAAGAATGTGAGGGGTAGGGCGTTGTGGGCTCTTTCACCCTCACCCTTGTAGGGCCATTGGAACAGGGGTGTGGCCTTATCAAGGGCTTCCTATGGCTTCGTCCCCCTCTTAAACAAACAAATCCCTAGGTGCTTGTCTGAGGAAGACAGGGTGGGTTCATAGGGCCAGAAAGTTCTATGTTGGTATCTGCAGCAGATAGCTAATGTGCCTGGCTCTCCTGCTCCCACCCTCCTCTGCAGACCAGGACTGTTCTGTACTACCTGTGGGGACAGAGACTGTCACAAGCTGTATCAGAAGTGAGGTACCCATCCTGCGATTCCCTGCAGCCAGGTTGCAAGAACAAAGGGATTTTTGTGTAGTCCCTCCTAGGACTTAGGAGGTCCTTCGGAGACATCAGAAGTGTTCTGTGCGTACACAATAGAGGCCCCCTCCTCCCAGGATGACTGCCTCGGAATATGCCTTCTGATTAAAGTCTCCTGATGAACGGAAGATGAAAGACAAGTTATGGACCTCTGGAAAATTACAGCTCACCGGCTGCTCTTTTCCTCTCTGGCTCGTGTGGATTGTTGGCCACGGGAAAGGAGCATTTTGCACTTTATGAGATCAACCACGTACTTTTCAACATTTCCATACGTCTTTTCATAAAGCCGTGTCAAAAATACCTTGGGGGCTGGGGAGATGTTTCAGGGGACGTGAGTGCTTACTGCACAAACATGAAGACCCAAGTCCAAAATCTTAAGGTCTCACCTAAAAAGCCAGGTGTGGCCTTGTGAGTGAAATCCAGATGTGTTGAGGGCAGAGGAAAGAAGATGGCTGGAGCTTGCTGACTGTCAGCCTAGCTCTAAGTTCAGTGAGAGAGGCTTTCTCAAAAGAACAAGGTGGATAGTGATAGAGAAGTGTACCTGGTGGCTTCCTCTGGCCTCTGCCTTTATTGTAAAGAAGAAGACATGCACACACAAGTGCATACATCACACACACACACACACACCTCTCACATACACACAAATGCACTGGCTAGTTGGTGCTAATAAAAGGCCATGATACCTCAGTGATCCAGGGTCACCCAAGGATTCCCTACATGACAGGGTTTCCACATACGTTTGCTGAACGGCTTGTATCTCTCTCTGAGCCAAAGTTATCAAAACAGTCCAGGTCAGGACCAGGAAGATGGCTCAGTGGGTAAAGAGCACTTGCTGCCAAGCCTGATGTACTGAATTCAATCCCAGGAACTCATGTGGGGGAAGAGAACCGGTTCTCACAAGTTGTCTTCCGACCTCCACATGAACAGCAGAGCTGCAGGCACACGCGAATAAGTAAATGCAAAAAAAAATTATAGAGAGACTGAGTCAGCTGGAGTTGATTACAGCAGAGCTAGAATCTGAGCCTCATGCTGGCTGTTCATTTTAATGGACCTCAAACAGGCTCGACCTGGATCTGATTAGACTCACTACAGGGGGCCTCTGCAAAGTATAATTATGTGATGTTTTCAGATCCTCAGATGAAAAGAGACCACAAGCACAGAACATCCCAGAACCTCATCAGACATCTGCCTCTCCACGGCAAATGCTACGGGCCTTATCTGAACTTATCTATCCACAGCAGTTGACTCTGAGGCCACAGGTAAGGTCCCTTGCATTCTTGGGCATTCTATCTTGATCAAAAGCAGCTTACAATTCCAGGTTATGGTCTGTCATTGTGGGGAAATCAAGACAGTAACTTCAAACAGCTAGTCAGTCACATCATATCCCCAGTAGAGAGCTTAACAAAATGAATGCAGGCATATTAGCTTGCCTTGGGTACTCAGGTCTAGTTCTCCTTTCTTTCACAGTCCAGGAGCCCTGCACAGGGAATGGTGTCACCCATAATGGGCAGTGTCTTCCCACATCAATTAATTAATCAAGGCAATCCACCCGCCCCCAGACATGGCCACTGGCCAACCCAGTGTAGATAATCCCTTTTAGACTCTTCTTCACAGGTGATTCCAGGTTGTATCAAGTTGACAACTAAAACTACCCATCACAATATGGGACACTGACATAGGACACACCTGGATGAGTCTTGACTCTGGACTGTTACTACTCAATGTTCTTATCCTCAGCACTGCCATAAGGGAAAGCTGGCTCACCACACACACACACACACACACACACACACACACACACACACACACACACACACATCTGGGAAGATTGCTCCAAATCAAAAGGGTGTTTCCTTAATGTGTGTCCATGTGTATGCGTGCATGATCATGTGTGTGCTTGAATGCACATGTGTGTTCAGATGTGTGTGTATGTATGTGTACACACACACATGCACTCGCCCATACAGACAGATGTGCATGATGGCCAGAGGTCAGTGTTAGATGTTCCCCATTACTTTCCACCTTATTCTTTAAGACAGACTCTCACTGAACCTGTTGCCCCCAGGGAGCCAGGGAGCGCCCAGTGATCCACCTGTCTCAGCCTCCCCAGTGCTGGGGTTACAGGCACGTGCATTATTGTGTTCCCCTTTTTCATGGGTGCTGGAGATCTGGACTCAGATCCTCAAGCCAGCATAGCAAGCTCTTTAACTCACTGAACCATCTCCCTAGCATTTAGAGTGGTCTTTTAATTTATTTATTTTTAAATAATTAAAAATAATTATTCTAGAGCTGGAGAGATGGCTTAGAGGTTAAGAGCACTGGCTGCTCTTTCAGAGGATCTGAGTTCAATTCCCAGCATCCACATGGTAGCTCCCAACTGTCTGTAACTCCAGTTCCAGGGGCTCCAATACCCTCAGAGAGCCATACATGCAGACAAAACCCTAGTGCACATAAAATAAAAATAAATTATAAAAAATAATAATTGTTAATATTCTAGCGAGATGTGTCATTCACACCTTTAATTCCAGCACTTGGGAGGCAAAGATAGATGGGTCTCTTTTGAGTTAGAGGCCAGTCTGGCCAAGTTCCAGGCCAGACAAGGCTACATAGTAAGACCTTGTCTCAAAAAGTAAAGTAATAATAGCAACAAAAATAGTTATATTCTGTGCGTGCGTGCATGTGTGCGTGTGTGATGTCATGGTGCATGTGCAGTGCTCTGAAGAAATGCTTAGGAGTCAGTCCTCTCCTCCACCACATGGATTCCAGGAATCAACTTCTGTGATGCACGTTTATCCACCAAACTGTTTCACCGACGCTCTGTGAAGTCTTCCTTAGTGTGCAGTCAGGAAGGGGCTCAGCCTTCTGCCTTTGACTGATCCTTTGAAAAGGTTGGACTAATTTTCAGCAAGCTTGGTCTCTAATAAAGGGTTCTGGGACACATGTAATTTTGATATTTCCTCCTTTCTGTTTCTTTGTGACAGGCTCTCACATAGCCCAAGCTAACCTTGAGAAAGCAGAATTGCACTTTCCCATTTGTGTAGAAGTGAATGCCAAATACACAAATGGGATCAAGAGAACAAATGGGTTTGAACATGCAAAAAAAACTATTTTAAATTCTTCCATAATCCTATGTTCCATAAAAAGCGCAGGGCGGGACAGACAGGGGACAAGAGTCATTTGCATAAATAAACAGCACCGAGCCACATGCTCAAAGCTTTGCTACCACCTCTGCGAGCTCTGGCACTAGAGGATGACGCAATGGCTAAGAGCACTGGCTGTTCCTGCAGAAGTCCCAGGTTCGGCGCTCAGCACCTGCAATGGTGGTTCACTGTAACAGTCTATAATCCCACTCCAGGAGATCCAATACCCTTTTCTGGCCTCAGTGGGCACTAATGCATACGGCACGTACACAGACAAGCTGGCAAATACACATGAAATAAAAATAAGTTTTTTCTAAAAAAAGAAAGATAACATAATGTACAGGTCAGAAAACTCAGATAACCAAACTAGTTTAGGAAAACAAAGTATTGCTGGGAATTAGAGGAATAAAACTCAGAAGAGAACAGGCATCCTCAGTGGCCGGGTCAGGGGAGTACTGGCGAACGAGACTGAACCATACCCTAGGCTCCAGGCCCCACAGTGCATACACCAGGCTTTGGTGGTAAGCACCCGTAGTCAACAGGAGGGTCAGGAATTAAAGCCCATCATCGGCCACATAGCAAACAGCCTGGGCTACATGAGACTCTGTCTCAAAAACAAAGCAAACCTCCTTAGACACTGTTAAACAGCTCAAAGGGACAAAAAAAAGGAAGCCCTCAGTTGTGGGACCATGAGGAGAGAATGAGTCCCTCACAGCTGGTGGTGCCTGGCAAAGTATGGTTTTATTTCTACGGAGTGTCCCAACAATCTTTGTCACCGCTACTGTCCTTATTGAGGGCAAAGGGCAGACTATTCTACACAACTTGTATGTTGTTTTTTGTTGCTGTTGTTTGTTTTGCTTTGCTTTTGAGCATTTGTCCCCAGGGCACTGAGGTGCAAATAGTGTTTCTGGAGCAAGCTGTGGGGGTGACAAAGGGCACACAGAGGGGAACCTGACAGCAAGGAGGTGCACTTCTTGGGTATAGGGCTTCTCAGAGTTTTGACATATAACTGCACTGTGAGTACTAAAAGCATGTGCAACGGTGTCCCTCCCTGACTCACGTGACTTCAGAATCCATCACTCAGAGTCCAGGCCTGCCAGTCGTCGGGCTGTACATAAGAAAAGTATCTTGGGCATTGGCGAGATGGTTTGGTGGGTGAAGGGACCTGCAGCCAAGCCTGGCAACCTGAGTTCCACCTCTGGAGTCCACCTGGTAGGAGAATCGACCCCTGCAAGTGTCCTTTGACCTCCATGAGCATCTCCGCCATTTGACGACCTGAGTTTCATCTCTGGAGTCCACCTGGTAGAAGGAGAGAATCGAACCCCTGCAAGTGTCCTCTGACCTCCATGAGCATCCCCACCACCTATTGGCCTTAGATGTGATAGTGCACAAGGTACTCCCAAGCAGTCAAGAAGCTGAAGCAGGAGGCCAGCCTTGAACACATAGTGAGACCCCATCTTAAAACAACAGTGAAAAGATATAACCCTTAGAGCGTAGGCACAGACTCTGTTCCTGTTGGATGGGCTCGTTGTTTTTGTTTGTTTTGCAGGCTCAGTGGAGTTGAACTAGGGCAGAGCCCTGTGGCTAGTCAGTAGACCTGCCTCCTCAGCAGCCATCGCTCCTGGATCTGTTATTTGTTAGCAAATCCGTATTTGTTAGCAAAACCCACTAGGCTCTGTTCTCATGTGATCCAGAGACGTGATCAGAAAACAATTGCTGGCTCGAGGAAACCAGACCAGAAATGGGGAGAACCGGAATCTGCTTCTCTGTCCTTTGAGTCATCTCAGCTGGCTGATTCCACTAGACCAGGGTTGGGACCAGGCACCTGCACTGGAGGGACATTCACATGGGTGTGCTCTGATGGCTGTTGGCCTCAGTGTCCTAGGACAGTCTGTTTGGAAACTTCTAGTCCTCTCTTAGGCAGGGGGACCAGAGGGTCACCCCACACTAGACATGGGGACAGGAGGAACTGAGCCTAAGGAACAAAACTAAAATCTCCAAGATTATGTTGACACCAACACGTTATCAAAAATCACAGGACAATGTGACAGTCCCAGGCTCACAGGCCCATGGGACTGAGAAGATGGGGACTCACATCTTAGATACCGAACCTTCCCTGCTCTGGCCCATCTCCTTCCATCCCCATTTCTCACACTGTCTCTTAGGATAAGGAGGAGAGAGATGCCTAAGACAAGATGTAGTCCAAAAAACACATTCCCAGTGACTGTTTCCTCCAGCTGAGCCCTGCTTCCTCCAGGTGAGCCCCATTTCATCCAGCTGAGCCTTACTTCCGGGTGTTTCCACCCTCTCTTAGGAAAGCCACCAGATTATAAGCCCAGAGATGAGGCCAGTAATGCTGGACCTGTCGGTGATACATGACTGCATCCACTAGGTGAGGACCAAGCCTCCAAGGCATGGCACTTCCGATCCAATCTGCAAGTCCAAGAGGACACAAATGCTCCTTGCTTTTTGATGACACCAAGACACTCCTGACCATGCGACAAACACCCCAACTAGGATGCCTCACTCTTCAAATCATTCCTATTCCCTACTCTCCTTTCCCTTCTTGCAAAGTCCCTTAAGTTTCTAAGACCCCAGGGTAAAACATCAAAACTTTGGTGTCCTGGGATTCAGGCAACAGCAGACAATAAGGCTCAACAAAAATGAAACTCAAAAGCCAGCAAGATAGCTCAACGGGTAAAGGCACCTGCTGCCAAGACTGAAGACCCGAGTTCAATCCCTGGGACCCACACAGCAGGAAAGCACTGACTCCCAGTGGTTTTCCTCTGACTTCCGGACATGTGCTGTGGCATGTATGTGACCACACACATACACAAAATGCATAGATATAATTTTTAATATGAGATTCTGGACTGGAAAGATGCCCAGTGGTATAGAGTGCTGCTGCTGTTATAAAGGTCCTGAGTTCAGTTCCCAGATGCCATGTAGGAAGACTCACACCTGTTTGCATCTCTAGCTCCAGGGGATACTATGCCCTCTTCTGGCCTCTATGGGAAACTACACTCACATGCACATACCCACACAACCGCATAATTAACACACACACACATAAAAGAATTCTCCTCTTAAAAAAAGGAAAAAGGAGGGCTGGAGAGATGGCTCAGCGGTTAAGAGTATTGACTGCTCTTCCAGATGACCCGGGTTCAATTCCCAGCACCCACATGGCAGCTCACAACTGTCTGAAAGTCCAGTTCCAGAGGATCTGACACCTTCACACCAATGCAGATAAAATAAAAAGTTAAATAAACCATAAAAATATTTTAAAAAAAAAAAAAAGGAAAAAGGAGACTCAAGGGGAGTGTACATTTTCAACTCACATCTGAGGAAATAGGCTCCATGGATGTTCTTGTAAAATTCCAAGTTTGGCAGAAGAGGGCTGCCAAGAGAGTGGAATGAGGGTTCATAGGCTGCTACGATGGTAGTTGGCGGGGATAAGGTTTACAAGGTTGTTGCATTAACTGTGCCTGCTTCCTTGCATGCAAATTGTAGGCCAAAACCACAAAATTGCCCCCCAATAAGAGGCTTCTGCTGAACGACCCACAAACACTTGTTGGCCTTGATCAGTGCTGGGTGCCCTCCACACAGAGCTTCACGGGTCTGCCAGCCCTATAGAGTCCTCATGGCCTCTAATTTTCCTCTAAGTGCAGCTCTGAGGAGGTCTGTGGGCAGCAGGTCAAGGTTTCATGGGAAAGAGACTGTGGCAACAAAACGGGCAAGAACGATGGTGAAGTCATTCCAGTGTTGGGCCTTGGGAGACCTTGAACCCCGGGCTTTCCTGGTTAAAACAGACAGACACACAGACACAGACAGAGGCGTGTATGCACACACACACACACTGTTATGCTTTGGCTTCTCCACCCACAGTTGACCTCCCTTCCAAAGTGAGCCTTCCTGGGTTAAGTCCCTCCTCGTTCCTTGGAGGCTAGAATGGGGATGGACTGGGAGGGGACAGGTTGGACACAGACCCTCCAGAAAGCAGCTGTTCCATAGGGCAGAGAGCAACATCCCAAGCAAAGGAAGGAACACTGGGAGTGCAGTGCTAGGTTCTCGACAAAGCCACTTAGAAAAGAGCTGCAAGCAGCCAGCCCTAAAGACCATGATGCAATGCTGGGAGGACCTGGGTCCTGGAAAGTGACAGGACGGTAATTTAACGCAGGAGTAGCTGGTTTAAGTGAAGAGGGTTTAAGACACATAGAGGTGGCATTGATGTGTCTTCAGAGAACCTTTGGGAACCATGGGGCACCTGAGTAGGATGTGGCCCCATGGGACAACTTGTCAGGTGCAAGGGATATAGAAGACAGATGTTAGCTCTATGTCCCCGGAATACTGAGGTCCTGACTGCCATGTACCAGGAAGCGAGAGAGGACATCCTTAAAGAGTGACATGCTCTCAGCACTATCATTTCCTTCAGAGAGGAGCAACCAGAATGACGACAAGCCTGGTTCCTTAAGGTGGCATTGCAGCTTGCGGCATGGCTGGGATTTGGTTCCAGGTGACATCCATGTGCCAGCCAGCAGTCTGTGAGCAGGTACACAGGAGAGTGAGCCTGAAGGCTGCTTAGAAAGGCTCGTGTGAAGCTATACCTCTTCTTTCCTGTTAGTTTCTGTTGCCTGACGAACTGTCCCAAATGCTGTGTGCTTTAAAACAACACCTAGATCCTGTGCCCCAGCCCAGGCAATGGAGATCATTACAGGAAGTCACAACCAGTCAAAAGGCCAAGAACCACTGATTGGGGGGTCCCAGTCTCAACTAATACCCACACCAAAGACTCAGGGACCATCACGGAAGAGGGGGCAAAAAGACTGTAAGAGCCAGAGAACACAGTCCAGAGACCAGGAAGTCTACTGCAAGACTGCTTTTCTACTTATGACAGGAAAGTGACACACGTGAAATTGCAACAATGTAGTTGTTTAAACAAGACCTGAACAATGACAGCACCAGGTAACATGCCAACATGGATGAGGGAAATCCCACAGGACCCTGCCCCCAGTTGAAGAGCTACACACAATTCACAGCTGCTGAAAGGGGAGAATAAGTCTTCCCCAGGGAGAAGCCTCCTGACTGATTATCCAATAACAAGTGGTTAGAAACATAAATATTACTAGCAACACTAAAAAGACTCAGTAGGAGATGTGTGTGTGTGTGCATGTGTGAGTGTACATGTGTAAAGGTTTCTATGAAGCACTATGCCCAAAAGCAAGCTGGGGAGGAAAGGGCTTCTTTGCTTCACACTTCCACATCTAGTCTATCACTGAAGGAAGTCAGGACAGGAACTCAAACAGGGCAGGAACCTGAAGACAGGAACTGACACACGGACCATGAAAGGGTGCTTACTGGCCTGCTCCTCATGGTTTGCTCAGCCTGCTTTCTTTTTTTTTTTTTTTAATAAATCTTTATTTATCTATCTATTACATATACAGTGTTCTGTCTGCATGTATGCTTAGATGACAGAAGAGGGCACCAGATCTCATCATAGATGGTTGTGAGCCACCATGTGGTTGCTGGGAATTGAACTCAGGACCCCTGGAAGAACAGCCAGTGCTCTTAACCTCTGAGCCATCTCTCCAGCCCTCAGCCTGCTTTCTTATAGCACCCAGGAACACTAGCTATAGGGCTGGACCCTCCCCCATCAATCATTAATTAAGAAAATACCCTACAGGCCTGCCTTATGTCTTATGAGGTATTTTCTCAGTTGAGGTTTCCCCTCCAGTGACTCTAGCTTGTGTCAAGTTGACATAAAACTAGCCAATAAATAAAAGTGTGTATATCACATTATACACACACATATTTGTAATGTTGTGTATTTTTTAAATAGAAAGAAGAGGCCATGAATGGAGGAGCATGGGAAGGACTGAAGGGAGAAAAAAAAAGGAGAAATGATGTAAAAACTTAATCAAAAATAAAATTTAAAAACAACACCTTAATAAACAAACCCAGGGGGTTAGGAAGCTGTCTCAATGGTTAGAGCACTTGCTGCTCTGGCACACATAGGACTTGGATTCAGTTCCCAGTCCCTACATGGTGGCTTCATAACCATTCACATCTCCAGATCCAGGGATCCACAGCCTAAGGCCTCTATAGGCAGTACACACATATGGTATACATGCATGCAGGCAAAGCAGTCACAGATATAAAATAATATAAATAAAAACATTATAGGACCCACAGAGCTGGGAAGGAGGGTCAATCCAACAAGTATTTGCCATACAAACATGAGAATCTAAGTTCCGTCCCCAGGTCCCACTTTAAAAAGCTAGTTGTCGACTGGGCAGTGGTGGTACACGCCTTTAATCCCAGCACTCAGGAGGCAGAGGCAGGCAAATCTCTGTGAGTTCGAGCCCAGCCTGGTCTATACAGTGAGTTCAGCCAGGACTACATAAAAAAACCCTGTCTCGAAAAACCAAAGAAAAGAAAAATGTTAGGTGTGGTAGCACATGCCTTTAAGCCCTGTACTCAAGAGGCAGACAGAGCTCTGAGAGTTTAAGGTCAGCTAGAATCATAGAGAGACCCTGTCTCAAAAAACAAAAATAAAAGGCCGGATTTAGGGTGCACACCTTTCCTATCATCTGAGGGAGGCAGAAGCAGGTGAATCTCTGAGAGTTCAAGGCCAGCCTGGTCTACATAGAGAGTTACAAGACAGATAGGACTACATAGAGAAACTACCTCAGAAAACAATAAAATAAATAAACTAGGGTGACAGAGGGGCCCTTAGAGCTTGTTGGCCAGCCAGCCTAGCCAAATTGAAGAGCTCCAACCCAATAAGAAACCCTGTCTCAAAAAAAATGAGGTGGAGAAGTTTGCTCTTGAGAGGACCTAGGTTTGGTTCCTATAACCTGAGTTCCAGGGGATTTAATGCCCTCTTCTGGCCTCTGCAGATACTGCACACACACACACACACACACACACACACACACACTCTCTCTCTCTCTCTCTCTCTCTCTCTCTCTCTCTCTCTCTCTCTCTCTCTCTCTCAATAAATAGCCAGGCATTATGACACACACCTTTAATTCAAACACTTGGATGGGGAGGCAGAGGTAAGTGGATCTCTGTGAGTTCCAGGACAGCCAGGGCTCTGTTACACAGAGAAACCCTGTCTTGAAAAACCAAACCCCAAAATAAATGATAGATAGATAGATCTTTTTAAAACACTAAGAAAATAAGGTAGATGGCACCCAATAAATGGCACCTGAAGGACTGCTGCCTGACCCCATACACACACGCAAACGCACCAGTCCTCTAATTTTCTGGGCTTCTGATTTAGCACTAACACTTGTTGGAGTTTATTTATCCCTTGCTGCTGCCATGATTGACCCCAGGTCCTACCTCTTTTGGCAACACCCTGGCAGGCTTTTCCTTGCTTTTTGGACATAGGATAGTTCTGGGGTATCTTAAAAATTTGGGCCATGGCTCCATACCAAGAACATCGCTTGCCAATGCATTGAATCTGGTGCCCTGGTCTTACTGCAACTGGTAGCAACAATGACACAAGAAGTAGTGGCTTTGAGAAGAAAGGGAGAAAGATACAGAAAACAGGTAGGTGGGACAGCCTGTGTCCCACCAAATACCCATAATACTATCCCCACCTGAGACACAGTCACATCAGGTACCACTTGTCTGTCCCTCATCCCATATCCCTGTGACATCTACCCTGGGTATTACTGCCCTGCCAAGTTCTACACTGGAATTTTTCTGAGTCTTTCTACCACCAGCTCCCAATTCAAACTTTTGCTTAAAAAAAAAAATTGAACCCTGGTTTAGGCCGTAGCTCAACTGGTAGAGCTGCTTACTAGCACACAGGAGGCCTTGGCTTCCATCCCCCAGCAAGACCCATGACAGCCACTTCCACCGTTAGTCCCTAAGTATCTTCCAGCACTTCTACACAGCTCTGCCTCTGTGGGTTCTCAGCTTAGCCTCAGCTGTCCCTGAAAAACCTAGGGTAAGGGCTCAGGCCTGAAGAAGCACTGAGGAGGCAGATCCCAGACCTGAGTTTGTTGGAGACTCATTCCCCAGCACCACACACACCTGGTACTCACGGTGGAGCAAGGTTACCATCCCGGCACCTGGAAAATGGGGAAACAGGATCCAGAGTTCAAGGTCAGCCTAGGCTACTGAGACTCTCTCAAAAGACAAAACTAAAGTAAGCACAGT
Source organism: Dicrostonyx torquatus (assembly GCA_028555095.1). NCBI lineage: Eukaryota > Metazoa > Chordata > Mammalia > Rodentia > Cricetidae > Dicrostonyx > Dicrostonyx torquatus. The sequence goes on from JAQHUG010000157.1 coordinate 907,503, forward strand.
TCGTCTTCTCCTCCTGCTAGGAGTTAAAAGGACAGGAGAACAGGAACAAGGGGAGATTCCTGAGCTACAGTTTTTTTCCAATTTAAAAGTTTCTTCTGTGATTTAAATCTCACTCCCATAAACAGCTCAGAAGTCAACAAAGAGAAGGGAGTTGATTCATCATGAAGTCATTTTAAAAATTCTCTTTTTGAATATAAACCAAAATGTTTAATTACTTTCACTTACTGTAGGCAGCATGCTAGAGCCTCGGTGAGTGGATACACAGCACATCGCCAGTGCATATTACCTTAATTACTCTTGGCCTTGGCCTGGTGGGGACACTATCACCCTGCACAGAACAGAGGGACAGATTTACCCACAGCCTCTCTGGGTGCCACCTCCCATAGGAAGAGAAATGTTTTCTGACTTCCTGAGAGGTGGCTAGCTTTAAGATTATTTTTTCCCTTTGACAGGTAGCTCAGGCTGGCCTCAAATTTCCATTCTCAAGAATCCTGGGTGCTGGGATGATAGATATGGGTCACCACACCTAGCTATGGTAGTACATGGATTTTCTGGGTTTGCCTTGATTTTTGGTGATGGTGGTAGTGTTTTGTTTTTTGCTGTTTTTGTTTCTGAGATAGGGTCTCACTATGTGGCCCAGACTAGCTGAGAACACACTTTGAAGTTCATGCTAAATTTGAACTCAGCTCCACCTGTTTCTGTCTCACCTGTGCTGGTATTCAAAGCAGGAAGCTGACCAAGGGCTTCTGGGGACTCTGCAGTCCTTGCATCCCACCTTCCCCTTGGAGTGCTGGGATTCCAGGTGCCTGTGCCCGGCTCTATGTGGATGGCCAACCCGCCAACCCACCGCTCTGCACTCCAGATCTGTTAAATGTCTGCAATGACAGCAGCCACCTGGTAAATCTGGAGAGGGGGAGGCTTTTCCTCCATCCCACCGGAGAGGGCAGGATTCCCTTAGAGGGGTTGGAACCAATCTGATCTAGAGCTACAATGAGGACACGCAGGAGCCATGGAGCCCCTCGGGTCTACCAGCAGCTTCTGTCGTGTTCCTGATGGCAAAAGAAGCAAGGATTGAGACATGACCCAGAAGAGGTCTCAAAATCTCTAGAGTGTCACAAGACAGACCTGTCCCCAGTAGGCCTGTCCTAGCTCCATTTCTACTGCAGTAATAAAATACAATGGCAAAAAGCAGCTTGGGGCAGGGGTGGGGAGAGAAGGGGCTTATTTGGGCTCAGAATTCCAGGTTTACAGTCCATTGCTGCAGGAAAATCAAGGTGGCAGGAGCTAGAAGCTGCTGGTCACATGACATCCACCAAGCGCAGTGAGACAGGAATGCATGGGTGCTCAAGTTTCTCACCCTTACTCAGCCCAGGACCTCGGGAATGTGGCCCCCACTTCCACCCTGGGTCTCCCCGCATCAATTAGGGCAACCAAGACAATCACCCATAGCCATTCCCACAGGCCTTCTTGAGACTCTCTAGCCAAGGAGTCAGGGCTGTGTCAGGTTGACAATTAAAACTGACCATTACAGGGTCCAGCTACTCCCTGAATTTGATGTGGTGGAGGCAGGTATCCATCCCAGTGGTTAAGGCCAGAACCTGTCATCCCTCCGTGGACTGAATCTTACCTTTAAATTTTATTTATTTGTGTATATGTTTGTTTATTAGTGTGTGTCTGTGTGCACGTATAAAATGCAGATACCCTCAGAGTCGGGAAGAGTGTGTGGAATCCCCTGGCTGGAGTCATAGGTGCTTGGAAACTGCCTAATGTGAGTGCTGAGTACTGAACCCTATCCTCTAGAAATTCAGCAAGCACTCTGAAGCGCTGAGCCATTCATCCACCCTAACTCATTTAAAAAAAAATAGTTATAACGGGTTTATGAACACTTCCCTGTTTGCTAAGCACCCTCCGGATGGGGCCTCCTGATATAGGGCCTTAGCTTGAGACATAACCAACTTGGCATAATGACGAAAATTCAGCTTTCATTAGCAAAGGCTGCAGCTCCTCTCTGGCTTCTTCCGCCGTCAGTCACCCACCACCAGTCCAGTTCCTTAGATGGTCAGTCATCCCCTTATTACACATACCAGCGGAACCAGGGCAGTATAGTGCCCCTTATAAATGTAGAAGGGCAGTTCCTACATACGAGGTGGGGCGGGCGCAGGTTCGGCGCCTCTAAAAAAGCACCCATATTTGTTTGCCGTGGGAGCGTCCGCAGGCGCTCGCGAGCCCCTGCTGCGCGCCGCCTCCAAACTTTACGGTAAGCGCGGCGCACTGGACGACCACGTGGCGGCGAAACACCGGCCGGGCGGGAATGCGCGGAATGCGCGGTGCGGCCTTGCGCGCTCCCAGCCGTGACCCTGGGGCTCCCGGCGCGCGTTTGTGGGACCGCTGAACTCAGCGAGGGGTCCGCACCACTAGGGAGCAGGGATCCAGAATGTGAACCTAGATGACCTTTTCCAGAACCTGGGGCTAAGTTTGCCCTTCCTGGTTGGGTCCCGCCACAGCCGGTATCCGGAGATCTGGAACCCGCAGAGCACTCTCCCCACCCCCTGCTCCAAAGCCCTCACTGTCCCCCACTGGCCTAGATTACGAACGAAAACGCCTAGGTTTTGCAGGAAGCAGGCCAGAGAGGCTCTGCCCCCTGAACACCTTCGGGATGCAGAGGGACCAATGCTGGAGGCGCGGTACCCCCTAGCTCTAGCAGCTGGGCCCTAGGCCCTAGGGCTCGCTCACCCTCGATTGGGCCATGTGGTCCTGCCTGGTCACGGGTAGCCCACACTGGTCCAATCGTTAGGGTTTTCTTCTCCACCTGGGTGCACGCTCCCCACCATTTGATCTGGAAAGAGACGTGGACCAGAGCGATATAAAGTCGACAGATCCCAAAAGGACTTTGAGGTTCGGACTGCTTAAGGCATCCGTGATGCCAGAGAGATGGATACTGAGCAGCTACCGCTCCCTAAAGTTACAGCTCCACCCTCGGGGTCTCTTTGCTCCGGGGGTTGGATATGGGGGACTGAAACTAACTCGGAAATGCAAGCTCCGGAAGATGGGATGCTGCTGTCCCACGCGTGCACATGATGAGCCGAGAATACACATCCGTCCTTAGCTTAAGGGTGCCTGGGATCAGCTCAGGGTAACCTAGGTGGAACAACCGCGTAGCACGTGGGCTGCCAAGCGAGCTCCAAAACGCCTGCAGGGTGCGGGGAGGGGAGCTGCATTGTCCGGGAACCTTGGGGCCAATATTCGGAAGCGTTTTCCAGAGCGACTTAAGGGCTAAATTAACAATAGCTAACTGGAACAGAAGCAGCGAAGTCCTTTCAAGTTGCCGCCAGGTATACAGGTGACCCCACCTAGGTGCGTCTGCTCACTGCCCGGTCCTCTCCCGCTGAGGGGCTGCTGCCAGAGGCTCAGGATTGTCTCCCCACTCCACACCTTCTGCCAGAGCCCCGAGCTAGGCGGCGCGGGTTCCTCAATGAACACACTCCCTTCCCCCTCTCAATGAAGTTCCCACAGCCAGGGACGGTGGCAAGTCTACGGGAATCCGCGCGCTCTCTCGGGAACCCTGGCCCGGGGCGAAGGGTCGAGGAGGGAGGAAATCGTAAAGGGGATTAAAGTTACTTTGAGATTTTCTTTCCAAATAACGTAGTCCCCACTCGATTGGACGAGTCTCCAAAAGGTCATCGAAAATAAGCGCAAAGCACTTTAAGTAAGCCCAGAGCGTGCAGTTCCTGCTTTGGGGTGGTGTTTTTTTGTTTGTTTGTTTGATTGGTTGGTTGGTTGTTTGCCAATGTAAAGTTAAAATTGCAAGAGAAAAGTGTATGTTAAATTACTTTTTCGTTGGAAAATAAAAATTAAAAATCCAAACGTTTTCTCTGAGATTCTTAAAGCAATTGGCCTGGAAAGAACCCTGAACTACTGCCCCCCTCTAGTTCTCCGGAGCTGGCCGAACGGGGTTCCCCGGATGGGGGATGGGCGCTCCCAGCCCGGTCCCAAATTCCTGCGCCTCCCCCACGGGTTCCTGGACGGCTCCTCTGCACGCTCGCCGACCGGACTTGCACTTTTGCGCCCATCCCTGAGCACACAGATCAACGAAGTTCCTCGTGGAGATCTGCCCGGTCCGCCTAGTAACAGTGCTGAGTCCGGATTGGCTCATGCTAATTCCAGTTTCCTGATCTTTCCCGCGGTGGTGGTGGTGGGGGGTGCTGGCTGCGGGTCGTGAGCTCGTGCTGCCGGGTGGGCGAGCCCCTTTATGCCCCGCTGCCCTCGATGGCGCACCCTAGCTAGGCCCGCGTGCTCCGCTTGCAGGCACTCAGCCGCGAGTGATAGTGCGCAGCCCCATAAATCATGCTTACTGCCGCCCGGTAGGGATTTTATGAATGAAAAGGCAGCCGGGCCGCCCTCGTGCTCAGGCTGAGGCTCCCAGACTTGGCGGGGCCTGTGGCCAGAGCAAGCGTGGGCGCACTGCCCGGGCCACCCACCACCTTCAGAGCTGCAATGGGATCACTGTCCCACAGGACCTAGATATTAGGGACCCCAATGTCGGGGGAGGAGGAGCGGGTAGAATGGGATCCGAAGATGATGAGGGTGTTCGCGTCTTGCATGTAACCTGCCCCCCCCCCGCGCGCGCTCCTTTACCAGTTTCGTCCATTCATTCTTGAGGACACGTAACTATTAGGGAAAATATATGACTAGTTTGCCTGACTGGGGTCGGGATTGTGAAAACTTTTTTTTAAGATAATGGGCCAAGGTGGTGGAAGCCCTCCATCCTAAAAACTTATTTGACTAAATGTTAGAGAAGCCTGGGAATCCACTCGTGTAACCACGAAAATCTATCTATAGGTTTCTTTTAAATATATCGGAGCACACACTTGTCTTGATTTTGACCAGCCCCCCAGGAATTCACAAATGCGGCCCCAGCTGCTGTTCTAAAGGTGGAGGGACGGCCACACCCCCAACAAAGCCAATCGGAAAGCTTCCGGTGGTCTGGTTCCTGGCAAAGCGACTAATACTTGCAGCGATTTAGTTTTCTTAATTAAAAAATGAATTAGGAAAGAGCTCATCGTATCTCAGCCTTTCCTTAAAAAGGTTTATTTTTTCTTGGGTAAATCGCCCGCACTGGAGGACCCTAGCCAGAATGGACTGGTCACCGTAGAAAGGCAAATCGAAGATCCCCCACCCCCACCCCCCGGCGACGAGGAATGGATGAAGGAAATAATGGCCACCATCTTGAGCTGTTTCTGGGATTTTCGAGGTTTTATTTTTGAGAGAGCGCATGCTAGACTGGGAAACCTTTAAAGTCCAGAGCTGCATCTCTGGCTCTTTGCAACGACCCCCACAGCAGTAGGATGGTGCCTGCACCGGAGCTTAGGGCTGGTCCGGCATCTTCGCGTGTTAAACAGTTCCTGAATTTTACACGTGTTGATGAAATTGATTTCTAAGCAATCAGTCCGCCCGTGGGTGCCCTCGTGGCGTCCTCGGAAACGTGTCCTTGCGGCCCCAGGATCCCCCATCCATTCAGTCTTCCCTAGTTTGCGTGTGGCCTGGCCCTCCCTCCTAGCTGTCCTGTCCAAAGCTAGCACCACCCCACCTCCACAGGTCTCGGAGGACCCACTTGGGTAAAGAAGACACCACCACCACCACCCTTGCACCGCTCTTTCTCAGCTCGAAGAGAAGCAGTCCGAGCAATTTGCATATCTACGAAGGTCGAGCGCGGGTGGGGGGGGGCTTTGGGCTTGTCCCCCTCGCGGCTCGCAGCTCCCAAGCCCCCTCCCCCTGCGCCCGCCTCGGCCCTCCCCCTCCCTTTCTCTGCCTGGCTTTGATCTCTGCTTAACAACAGTAACGTCACACGGACTACAGGGGAGTTTTGTTGAAGTTGCAAAGTCCTGCAGCCTCCAGAGGGCTGTCGGCGCAGTAGCAGAGAGCAGCAAATTCCGCGCGCTCCGGAGACCGGCCGTAGAGCACCAGGCAGAGCGCGCCAGCAGCAGCAGCCGGAGCCCAACCCGGACCACAGCCCTCCCCAGGCGGCCGCGCCATGGAACACCAGCTCCTGTGCTGCGAAGTGGAGACCATCCGCCGTGCGTACCCTGACACCAACCTCCTCAACGACCGGGTACTGCGAGCCATGCTCAAGACCGAGGAGACCTGCGCGCCCTCCGTGTCTTACTTCAAGTGCGTGCAGAGGGAGATTGTGCCGTCCATGCGGAAAATCGTGGCCACCTGGATGCTGGAGGTGAGGGGCTACAGGTTACTGGCTTGGGACCCCTTGGCAACTTATTGCCCCCACTCACACTCACTCCTTCCTTCCCTTCCAACACGGAGTTTTCCCGGTGTGTTGCTAGGAAAACAGATTCTCAAATTAAATAGATACTGCGGGTCTCTTTGACCGAGAAAGGTGTAGGTATTGGGATGATGGGGATTCCTTTTCCTGGTGGGGGGCAGTCGGGGAGGAGTGCCTTCAAGGGAGGACTGTGCCAGAGGGTGCCAGGGACACTTCAGAGGGTGCGGACTGGGCGCCTTTTGTGGCCCCGTTTGCTCCCCATTCCTGCTGCGCCTCGGTGGTGGCTGCCTCCGCGCATAGCCGCCAGCTCGGGGGGGAGGGGGCATAGATTTGATTTTTAAATTAATATCCGTGGACACGTATGCAAAGGCCGCTCGTGCCAGTATTATGCGCCATCTTTGCTCCTTTATTGCAAAGCAAAAGTGTTTATTAATAATTGGGGGCAGGGCGGGGAGCGGCGGCAGGAGTGCTGGGACAGGCACGAGGGGCCTCGCGGCGGCCAAAAATCACTAAACAGGACATAGCGAGGGATATTTGGGAGACCCTTTGTTCAAGCAGCGGACCCCTGGACACCTCCACACAGGCTGCCTGTCCCAGAGAGCACACCAGTCTGCAAGGTCGCGTGGCCCCCTAGTTGCTAGAGATTGACTGTCGTCCGCGCGAGTCTGCACTTGGGGGTACCTACCCAAGTCAAGCCGGGAGACCAAAGCACATTTTCAGATATTTAGCAGAAGTCTCAAAGGTCCCAAAATATTTTTAAATAATTTCTAAAGTGCGGCATGGTGCCCTTGCAGAGGCAAACGGCACCCGTGCCCAGCAAAAGGGGGGCCCCCAGAGTTTGAGTTGCTGGGGCTCACTCTCCAAAGTACACCGAGCTCCTGACCCTCGAATTGGATTAAGGGTCGCCCGATGATTATTCTCGGGCCGTTTTTAGGCACCTAGTTATTTTTTTAATATTTTTAAATATTTTTTGAAAAGATGACGTCTGGGAAATGAGGCGCGGCGGCCTGGGACGCCACCTTTGTGTCTCGCGTGCGCGCGAGCGTCGCCCAACCCCCGGCGTCCTACCAGCCCCGCGGTGGGATTCCCTGGCCTACCACCTTCTAATTCCAACATGGGTCGGGGTCCCGGCGGCCACTCACTGCTGCTGAGCTCCCCCGAGCCAGCTGCCCAGGAACTTTTCCTTTCAGTTTCAGGGTGGGTGGGTACTGGGCACCCGCGCATCTCCGGGAGTTTGCCACCGCGACCCCTCTCTGTTCCCTCACCAACCCATTCGCTGTGTAATCTAGAAAAGGGATGCGGGGTCACATGCCAGCGACCCCACCCCCATCCCCGTTGACGGTTATGCTCCGGGTCCCCGCAGGTGTGCGAGGAGCAGAAGTGCGAAGAGGAGGTCTTCCCGCTGGCCATGAACTACCTGGACCGCTTCCTGTCGCTGGAGCCCCTGAAGAAGAGCCGCCTGCAGCTGCTGGGGGCCACGTGCATGTTCGTGGCCTCCAAGATGAAGGAGACCATTCCCCTGACCGCCGAGAAGTTGTGCATCTACACTGACAACTCTATCCGGCCGGAGGAGCTGCTGGTAACCGAGGACCCCACCACCCGCTCATTAGCACGAACCCCGTGGGTGGTGGGAGCTGCAAGTAACTGGAGGCCGAGCCAGCCTCGGACAGACCTCCAGCCCCATGGAAGTCACCCACACTGCACGACACAGAAGTGGCAGTGGGAAGAATCCCAAACCCTCAGAATTCCACCTCTGTGGCCCCCCCTCTCCTCCTGGACTCCCCACCATGTCTGCGGTGAAGCCACTCTGAAATGTGGTCTGTGTGCGCCCCCTTGCGGCGCTTGTGCCGCAGCCCAGGCCGTTGGGGGGGCTTTTTGTCTAGCGCATGTTGTTGTCCACTTCTTAGTCTTTCTGCATTTTATTATTTACCTATCTGTGGTGCCTGGTTGTCCCCACTCTTTAAACCTCCCCACAACCAGCCTGCCCTCCTATTGACCTTGTTCCCCATTTTCTGCAGCAAATGGAACTACTTCTGGTGAACAAGCTCAAATGGAACCTGGCTGCCATGACTCCCCACGATTTCATCGAACACTTCCTCTCCAAAATGCCAGAGGCGGATGAGAACAAGCAGATCATCCGCAAGCATGCGCAGACCTTTGTGGCCCTCTGTGCCACAGGTAGGGCCCCCACCCCCACTCTTCCCCAGGAGATCTCAGACTTTTTGTGGTTCCCTAGCTAATGCCTCTTTCCTTGCTCTCTGTTCTATACCACGTGATGGTCACAGGGATGACTAGAAGGGGGTCCCCTCGTCTCTGTTCTGAGCCCAGGGTGTGGGTAGCTTGTTGGGGATAGATGGTACCAGGGGCCACACTGAAGGGCAAACAGGATGACCCAGCCTCCCTGTCCCATGCTTTCTGAAAAGGTTTTTGCCCCTGCTCCTGGGCTGTTTGCCCTCACCTACCCTCTGTCCTGTCTTCGAAGATCCCCAGCTATAGGGGTAAAGGTGGGGGTTCCTGGTTTCTCCCAGCCTTGACCACCTGTCAGGGGTACTTAAAGGGGTGGAACAAATGGCCCCAGCGCCAGCCCCACGTGCTATAGTACAGTCCCAGTGCAGGGTGACCAGCTCAGGAGTTTAGAGAGCCTACCCCACCCCCCAACCAGGGCTGCTACAGGGCAGTTCATTTTCACAGGGCCCTGGGAGGGCTGATTGGAAGCAGAGAGACGAGGACCTCCCAGTGGCTCCTCTAAGGGACCCTACCTGGCTCAGAACTCAGGGTGGACAGACATGTTGGAACACAACACACATAGACACCCTGCTACCTTTGGGTGGTCCCAGTACTACATCTGACAGCTGCTTCCCTGCCCAGGAGGCTTAGAGGTGCTGAAGGGGTCCTTCACTCTCCCACCTGCTTAGGATCTCCCCACCCAGACAGCCCTGATTACCCCAGTTGCTACATCTGTTTGGAGCTCAAGCTGGGTGACTTGTAGCATGGCCAAAAGGCAACGTGGTATAGGCCGGGCATGTAGTGTCTTCTTCCACCTGCCATCTCTAGCACCTTCTCGGGTCTGGCAGCCCCTGTGGCTAGTGTTTCTACACAGCTGTGGTGGGTGTGAAGATTTGGTGATTCTAGCCTCCCAACTACCTGCTGAGGGTGCCAGCCCCTCCCCAGGGCCCTACTAAACAAGGAGGGTGGCAGATGGGAGTGCCAAGGCCATCAGTAGCCTGGAAGGATCTAAGGGGCGGGGGCGGCCCTACTGGCTGGCAGGCAGGGAGGCGTCTGGCTGGGGTTCCTCTGGGGAGAGCAGAGCCCTTGGAGGCTCCAGAAAGCCTTTTAAGGAGCTGAAAGTGGCTTCGAGGAAGCTTCAGAGTTTCCCAGAGATAACGTGAGGGATGGGGTGACAGAGCCTCCCCAGGACGATTCTGGCAGCAAAGTGCCCCTCCCAGGACCCCTGGATACCAGCAGGGAAGCCAACAAGCATTAATGCATTGTGGGTGCGGCTGGACCCAGCTTACTGTATGGCCTTTGCCTATGATGGGTTCCACGAAGAGCCCCCAAAAGACAGGTGGAGGTAGAACACAGCTTGAACTGCAGTAGGCCAGTGTTCTGGGCCCAGAGACTTTGTCCCCCTGAAGCAGTAACCGGGTCCTCTGACACATGGGGATCACTCTGGGAAGGGGCCAGAGGTCAAGGCCAGGAGATCTGCCGTCCATGTGGCAAGGTTTCCTCTTATAGGAGATGGGAGGGTGTGACCTTTTTTCTCCCTTCTGGATACCCCCAGACCTGGGTCCTGACCCTGTGAGCAGTACACTAACCTAGGGTTGGGATTGGTCACAGGTGACCAGAGTGCATGGGAAATTGAGGTAAATCAAGGGTGTTGGCATGTGCCACTGAGCTGGGTGACAGCTGTGCCAGCAGCAACCAGCCAGTGTGAGGGAGCAGATGTTAGGGCTCCTTATGGGACATAACAAATCGTGCCGCTGCACTCAGGAAGGGGAAAAACAAGGGTCAGGCTGGGGACTCTGGTCCATGTGCCAGGCAGTGGTTGGAGTTTCTCCCCCTGCAAAAGTGATGTCTGATTTGAACTTGTCTCCAAAAGCGATCTCCATTCACTGGACTGAGTGAGCTAAGTCCTTGGGGCCACCTGGAGGTCTTGTCTCCCTTCTGTGTGGCTGCTCTTCCTGGTATCCCCAACCTTTAACAGCCAGAGCTGTACGCTCTGTCAGGGTAGTCTCCAAAGGGCCACCTCACCCACGCCAGCCCTCTCCCCTCATGATTCCCGTTCACTTTCTTAAAGCCTCCCTGTTCCCAGGCACTGGGTGACACCTGTTCTTTCTCTGTCCTCCTCTGGCATGGAATCCCTGCTTCACAGGGAAGCAACTTGTGGGCTCAGTGTTGGTGGAGAGGCATTCCATCCGTGTGGCACGCCACTGCGATGCTGGGTCTATTGGGTGAAAGAAGCAGACAGCTGGTGACCCCAGAGTCCTGAAGTGACACCCCACTGCAGTACTGTGGGGGAACATGACCCCAGCTTTTTTTTAACAGTGGGGCAAGCTACAAAGCTGGCACTCCCCTGGGGTTCCCTCTTGGGGCCTGTGCATATGAGAGAGGCTTCCCTCACAAGGGGCCCTGGCCCCCTCTGGGGCTACTTCCACCTGGTTTACCTGGCCTGGAGTCACATGTCCTCTTCCCTAACCTGGCATCCGTGAACCAGGAGAGCAGCCTGGAAAGGATGCAGGACAATGTTTATAACTAGAGAAATGGCTTTGTGGGAGGTTCTGAGAGTCAGTCCTCTGGATGGAGCATCCCTTCTGTGGTGGCTATCCTGGCCTTCTGAGGGACCCCTGCAATTTACTGTCATCTTTCTGTCTCTAGTCCTTGGTGTGCTGCCAGACTGGCTCTGGAACACACAGCATTCCCCTTGCCTCAACCTCTCAAATACTGGGAATGCAGATGTAAAGCACCACATCCGGCTTGGGGTAAAAGGGTTAAGAGCCTGCATCTTCTTGAATTCGGTACTTTGTCCTCTTTCTTAAACTTGGAAGTGCTTAAAGCTACAAAGCGGGCATGACCGACTCTTCCTTAGTGTTTGCTTGAGGTGCTGGGGATAGAACCCTGGGCCAGGGTCACCCACTCTACTTTTTAAAGTGAGACAAGAACTTGCTGGGTCAAGGCCCGCCGCCAGAACTCTTGATCCTCCCTAGTGCTGGGGTCGCAGGCCTCTAACACTATGCATCTAGCGCCACCTAGCTGTGTCCAAAGGAGCTGGAGTTAATGCAAGCATGGGGAGGTTTGGAGAGCTGGGTGGGGACTGAACCACGGGTTTGTAGCAGTCCCCGCTCACAACTACCTCTGTCCCTCTCTGTTGCAGATGTGAAGTTCATTTCCAACCCTCCCTCCATGGTGGCTGCTGGGAGCGTGGTGGCTGCGATGCAAGGCCTGAACCTGGGCAGCCCCAACAACTACCTGTCCTGCTACCGCACAACGCACTTTCTTTCCAGAGTGATCAAGTGTGACCCGGTGAGTGAGTCTCACTGATGGAGGCTGCATCTGTTGAGGGTCAGGGAACCCTGCTGGGGGGGAAGGAGCAGTGTCAAGACACTGACCAGGCCGAGCCTGTGAGAGTTGGAATACTGGCCTCTGTAGCAAGGAGGAGCCAAATCTGCCCCCCACCACCACCAGCCTCTTCCCAGACCTGAGGTTTGGGGATCTTCCAGAAGCCATTGATCCTCAAAGCAGGGGGCGGGGGTGTAATGTACTTCAAGTGAAGCCAAAGTCTAGCCCAGCTACGACAGGACCACATCTCCCTCGGTGCAGTCTTTGGAGGTGGAGTCCACAGAGGACTCTGGTACAGACCTCCTACTTGCAGAAGACACTTTCTTTGGGGGTGGGTGGCATACCATGCCACACTTGGATACCTTCTCACTGAGGAGCATGGCTGATGGCTGCTTGGAGCTCTGGCCATGACGGTGTCCTCGAGGACATTGCAGGCTGGCATGACAGGATAGTCAAAAGTCCAGTTCTGGCTTGGACTCAGCTGAGAATTCAATGTAGGTCAAAGTCAATGGGCATGTGGAAGGCTTCCATATGTGACAGGCACTCTGTCTGACGTCAGCCACAGGGACCCCTAATTCCCGCACTCCTCCAGTGTACCTCATCATGCAGCCTCCTTCCCCCAAGCATCTGGGGTTCCTGAGAACAGGGTGGGGGGAGAGGGGGAAGGGGAGTGGGAAGTGATATAGGTGGGAGCCTGAGGACTTCATAGTGAGATTCAGGGGTGCCTGTGGGTCCACACCAGGCTACCTGTGCTTCAGTTGCCCTTTCTGTAAAATGGGGCCATTTGCCCTGCCACCCTCCTTAGGCACAGTACCCATCAAACAAAGGGGAACAATACCCAAACTCTGAATGTGGGGGCTCCCCAGGGTTTCTGCAGAAGTCCTACTGGCTTGTACTGTGTACTGGAATGTACACAGTGCCCTAGCCTCATCCCATCTAGGCAGGGCTTAAGTTCACCAGTCTCATTCCCAGCAAAAAGCTTTCCAGGCTCCAGTGGTGACCCTGGAGCTGACTTCCCTCAGAGGCCGCCCGGGACAGAAGGCTGTGAGGGAGAGATAGGTACTCCTTGTGGGGAGTACAAAATACAGCCCCCAGAAGAGGAACCTGAAGAGGTGGAGGTGCTTTCCCTCAGCCAGGCAGAACCTGTCACAGGTGCTTATGGTAGGCTGGGTTCACCTCCCAGAATACCTACAGAAACTGCATCCAAAAAAGGTGGAGTTCCTGGGAGGATGTGTCAGGCTGGAGGAGGCCCAGGGGAGGAATTTCTGCTGGGTAGACCTGGGGTGGACAAGCAGGTGAGTGCCCTACAGGTGACAGCCAGTTGTCCCATGACATGGGGGCAGGGGCAGAGGTGTCCAGGCTAAGACTGGGGACCAGAGGTGGCACTCTTGATCTCTAGTCCTTCACAGTTCTCTCGCTGCTCATTGGATCTGGGGATGGCTCAAGGAGTTTCTTCCAGCCTAGCCCTTAGCAAAGCCTGCCTCGCAGGTCAAGGCCCTGGCCACTAGCCTCTGGCTAAACAAGGACTCCCTCCATCTCCGCCCACCTCTCCAGGACTGCCTCCGCGCCTGCCAGGAACAGATTGAAGCCCTTCTGGAGTCCAGCCTGCGTCAGGCCCAGCAGAACATCGACCCCAAGGCCACCGAGGAGGAGGGGGAAGCGCAGGGAGAGACTGACCTGGCCTGCACACCCACCGATGTGCGAGATGTGGACATCTGAAGGCCACCACCAGTGAGGCGGGAGCCACCAAGTAGTGGCAGCCCGCGATGAGAAAGGAGCTAGCCCGGGGCGCTCCCAACGACGTCCCTCTTAGGGACATTTGTTACCAGAAAGGGAATTTTGTTCTCTTTGTTGGTTATTTTTCCTTAATCTTTCTCCTTTCTATCTGACTTAAGCAAAAGAGAAAAAAAAAATACCTGAAAGCTGTCTTAAAGAGAGAGAGAGAGATAGAATTTGCATCACCCTGAGTATAGGGCAGAGGGTGCTACAAATAGGATTTTATACCCCAGTAATCAACTAGTTTTCTATTAATGTGCTTGTCTGTTGTAAGAATAGGATTAACACACAGGAAGTGTCCAGAAGGATTTTGATTTTATGTGTTTAAAAAGCTTGAGAAACATTACTTTAAAAAAAGATTTAAAAAAAAAAAAGGCAAATAGAGCAAACCGTTGTTAAAGTAGAAGAGTTTTAGATAGAGAACATACTCGCTTTGCTGAAAGACACAGCTTTGGCGCGGTCCTTGGCCTCGCTCCCCTGCTTGTTGAGTGCAGCCACTGCCAGTCACCTGTTTCCTGTGCTTTATCCCAGGGATGAGTAGACCTCTTCACTTACTGATGGTCGGTGCGACCTCTAGCGGTCTTGCGGCGTGTGGCACCCCCCCCAGGGCTCTCTCCCAACGTGCAGGTTCATAGCACCAGCCAAAGCGCAACAGGGATCCCACTCTGCGCAGTGTGCTCCAGTAGAGAAGGGATGAGATAGTGGCATCGTATATTCTATTTTTGTAATCTTCCTATTTTGTAGTTCCTGTTTAAAGAGACTCTGGTTTTTGCCTGGCGGCCCTGCAGCCCACTCACATCAGGTTAAACCCACAGCTTTTCTTTTGTATGTGTGGTTTGTTCTGTTTTGTTGTGTTTTCCTTCTCCATGTTCCAAAACCATTCCATCTCAAAGCACTTTCGGTCAGCTAGCTGGAGGCAGTGTCGCTAGTGTGTGTGTGTGGGGGGGGGTGTCCTAACGGAATGGTTGGGGGTATCCACACACTCATGGCTTCTCAATGGATGTGTGGCACAGTAGGGCTGGTAGCATGGGGTACTTGGGAAGTTTTGTTGGGTCAAGGAGAGAGAACTCTGTTCTTGCACCGCCAGGATCTGTCCTACAGAGAAGCTGAATTGAAGGGATCCTTTGGTGCCAGCTGGTGTTTGGAAGTAGGAACTGTGATGGCATTACCTGGACAGTGAGGGAATTTTAAACACTAAAATGTCTAATTTATACTTAAGGCTACAGAAGAGTATTTATTGGAAAGGCTGCCCATGGCCAGTATGATTTATACAGCAATGTGATCTCCCTTGATTCAAACACACACCTTCTGCCCTTTCTGGCAAAGGTGCCATGTCTGAAAAATTGGTCTTTTAGTGGCGAGGGGAGGGATTCTCAAGAATCATATAAAGATGGGCATTTGGTTTGCTTAACTTTCCAAACCCAAACGACCCCATTGGAGAGCCATCCAAACTAAGGAAAACTAGGGGATCCCAAATGAGTTTGATTCCGGCACGTTCTTGCCACCCTCCCCCCCAACATTAGGAAATTTGTATTGTGCTTTCTATTTAGGAAGTGTTGAAGGGAGGTGACGAGCAGGAGGCTGGAGAGAGGACGTGAGGGAAGTGTGTGGAGGGTAGGGACCACACGGGACAGGCTGCGGCTCCTTTCACACAGCGCTGCTACCAATGACTCCCAACATCCCAGACGTTCGGACCCAGATTCGCGTCGCTTTGTATCTTTCACATTGTTTTCGCTGCTATTGGAGGGTCAGTTTTGTTTTGTTTTTTTACAATGTCATAGACTGCCATGTTCAAGTTTTAATTTCCTCATAGAAGATTGTATTTACAGATGCCCTTTTTTTTGTACTTTTTAAAAATTGTGATCAATTTTGGCTTAATGTGATTACCGCTGTATTCCCAAAAAAAAAAGAAAAAAGAAAAAAACAGGTTCCTGTTCACAATACCTCATGTTTCACCTAGCCATGTGCAGGCCTAGCAGGCGGGTAGTCTGCCTCCTGGGACTGATCTGGTGGGGATCATCCCCCTGCACCTGTCATGCTGGGCCCTTCCTTCATTTGATCTGGGACATATAGCATCACAGCAGTCGGGACAACTGTATTTTTCTTTGTTAATTATCAATATTGTTATTTTTGTAGCGGCCTGTTGTGCATGCCACCATGCTGCTGGGCCCGGAGGAATTTGTTCTGAGTCTCCGGTGCATCATTTATTGTTAGGTTCTAGTATTCTGTCTTGTTTTGTGTTAATTACAGCATTGTGCTAATTTAAAGACTTCAGCCTTGGCAAAGCCAGCTCCAGTGCTGCAGGCCTCCAAATTCCCTAGCTAGCTGTCAAACCAAAATGATCACCTCCACGGTCACCACCAACCTAGCTGAGGCATCTGAACCAGGCAAAACCCTTGAGGGCCACTGTGTTCATGGTGATGGGTGAGGGTTTGGCCAAAAGGCCAAAGGCTGATGGTGGGTCCACGGAGTCTGCCTTGTGACATGAAAGGCTTTGAGGGGCTCTGGCTGATGGCCAAGTTGGGTTTGTGTATTTCTGGTTGACACACCATGGCGCTTCCCAGCACGGACATGGGACCAGCATGGTCCAGTCAAAAAAAAAAAAAAAAAGACACAAAAAATCTAGAAATAAAATTGGTAAAATCCCAGCGTTTGTTGTCTGTGTTTTCTGGGCCTTGGGGAAGGGAATGGGGGATGGAGCACTGATGCCATAACCATGTGGGACCAACCTGGGATTCCCAAAGGGAAGGGTGTTTACAGGTGGCAGCCTCTGGCGTCAGGGAGACCGGCGGCAGCCACTGATGAGAAGCCACTCTGGGTCTGTTGCTACCAGCTTGCCCTCCTGCTTATTTGTAGATGGAAGATCAACAGAGCCCGCGTTCACTGCCCCTTGTCTGGCACAAATGGGTGTTTGCTCTGGGTGAATCACCATCCTTAGGTGCTGCCAAACGCCCAGAGAGCAATGCTTAGTGTTAGGGCCAAGGCCCAAGCTGGCCTTTCACACAGTTACAGGGGACCTGAGTGGCCTGGCTGGACTCCTCTGACATCTTCTGGGTGGCAGTTGTTCATGACTGGCATTGTTTCCCAACCCTTGGGGAATAGGTGGCAAGACTCTCCCTAGCACTGGGGGGTCCTCTGCCATCACCCTATGCAGCCATTTGGGAGCCACCTAAAGACCCAGGTCTCCCTTTATAAGCATCATCTACAAGGTGGCCTCTGGGTCTCGGGTTGGCTGTGTTGGTGCCAGGCTGGCCCCTGCCCTTCTGAAAGATGGGCGATGTAGTTAATGCCCGGCCTGGACGGTGCCACCCAAAGATGAAAGCAGAAAGAGACATGATCGGGAGGGAAGCCCACAGTGACCCAAAGGCAGATGAAGCCCTTACCAGGCAACCTACTCCATGAGAGTTTAAGGGAACATTAGAACCCAAAGGAGACTCCAGTGTCCCCTCTGGTGCTTATGAAGACACAGTCCTCACATCTTGGGCAAAGCAGCTGCCTGAGGGCAGGGTCCAAAAAGGTATTTCAGCTCCATCTGAGCATCAGAGCCTGTTACAGGGCTGAGGACCCAGGAACTAGCAGATCTCCTCTCCCCACAACCACACGTCCAGGAAAGTTGGTATGGGGCCTTCAGCATTCCAGAAACAGGCCAAAGGGCAGTGAGGTGGAAGAGCTGCTTTCCCATTGGATCTTAGAAACACAGTAGAGCAAGCTTATCACATTCAGGTGGGCTGATGGGAAGACACAATAAAATACGCTGGGATGAAGCAGGCTGACGGCCAGTGCAGCAGAGTGGTCCTAGGAATGCAGACACGAATAGCAGGCTGAGCATACACACTCAGAGGAAGGCAGGCTACTGCTGCTGCTGTTTTCCACCACTGCCTATCAAGGGTGGTCATGGAAGGACACCCAAGTGGAATGGGTAAGCATCACCATCAAATGCAGAGAGCTCATACCATGATGTGGTCTCTAAAGGTGCAATTGGCTTGTGTCTTCATCCAATGGGTCTGTGGTGCCCAGCTATGGCTCATGTCCAAGCCTCTTTACTTGGCTCAGAAGTGTAACCCCAGATACCAATGGCCACTCCAGGCTCTGATTCTAACCCTCAAATTTTGCTGATAAAACTGGAGGGTAGGTTGGGTAGTGATGGTGCATGCCTTTAATCCCAGAACTCAGGAGGCAGAGGCAGAAGGATCTCTGTGAGTTCAAGGCCAGCCTGATCTACAGAGTGAGTTCCAGGACTGGCTCCATTGCTACTGAGAAACACTGTCTCCAAAAACAAAAACAAAAAGACTGGACAGTAGATCCCCAGTGGGATGAGTAGACACTCATGTTCATAGGGTGATAGTACAATGGCCTTTGGACAGCCTCAGAAACAGAGGCTCAGGGAGTTAGCCCACCCAACTGTCTCTTCTCAGAAGCCCAAAGGCCATTCTCTGCATCTACCAGCTCCATGGATCCTTGCCTAGTATCCTGGCCAGGCTTCCTACATGCAGAGAGCCCCCATCCTGCTGAGCCATCCCACCACTCTCATCCAGGCCAAGGTCTTGAACCTGCCTGGCCTTGGTGAACCTCAGCTTCCTGAACCCTGAGAACCACCCCTGGCTCCCCGTTCTAGGTTATTTCACTGCCTGGACCTGCCCGAACCTTCATTTCTGCTTGTTCTAGAGGACTCAAAGGAAGTGTGGCCTCTGTGAAGCTTCTGCATCACATGACACAGGTGACTGTTGTGGCCTCCCCTCCTGACCTCACATCCTAGGGCTAAGTGTGAGGAAGTTAACCTGTTGCTCACAGGCCAGCCCAACTGTGGCACTTTGTCCTAGAAAGCAAGCCAACTTCACCGACCCTACAGAGTACCTGGGCTCCTGGGGCCCACAAGATGCCAGCAGTGGGGGCCAAGGACTTCTGGGGTGGGACACAAGGCAGAGGAGTGGGGCTGTGTGTCCTCCTTGTGGTGCTCCAGAGCCCTTGCCACAGCAGCCCAGGAGGCGGGCAATACCTATCAGGCTCCACAGGACTGGACCTGGCCTCTGCGTTTAGTGGCACAGCTGTGCAGGCCACACAAGGCCAGAGTTGGGAGCTGACACTGCCAGGTGTGCCTGCCAGGCAAACCTGGACTTGGGCTGTTGTGACAGCCTGTGTGTGTCTGGTGTGGGGTGCACAGACTGTTTAACACAAGATAGGCAGGCTTGTATACAGGGGCCCCACAAGGCCACAGCACAGTACTTGTGGGATGCGGTACCCCCGGCTGAGCTGAGCTGGCCTCTCAGGGCTGTCATCCCAGGAATGTCTTTGATCAAAGGATTGTGCAAGAGAGCAAAGCAAGAGCAGGACCTGTAATCCTTTCCCAGTTCTCTGGCCCACAGAGCCCCGCAGCCCAACACCACACTATAGTGTCAGCAGACAATAGCCTCGGGGTGGTGGGGATGGTGGGCAGGCAGCTCAGGGCTGCAGACCTGGGGCCCACGGCTGGGGGCATTGTTACTCACAGGGCACATGAGAAGGATGGAGCCTTTCAATTGTCCCCAAGAGACAGCTGAGACAGCCTGTCAGCTGGGAGCCACTTTAAAACTGAGCAACCTCACCCTTGGGGGTCATCTGTGTGAGGCCTCCCAGCTCAGGGCTCAGGGCATTCTTCCTTCCCTTGTTCTGTCCCAAATGGCTAGGCCAAGTGCCTTTCTGGACACCTGCCTCAGTTCCTTTTCCTGCTGCTGTGATAAATACCAGATAAATGCAAGTTAGGGGGAAAGTTCTATCTGGCTCACAGGTGAAGGTGCAGTCCATCGTGGTGGGAAAAGCATGGCAGCAGAAGCTCCAAAACAGCTGCTCACATTGCATGCACAGGGGAAGACGGGCGCTGAGCTTGCTCTCACCGTTTTTGTTCAGTCCAGGGGCCCAGCCCATGGGATGGTGCCTACCATACTTAGAGTGGGTATTCCCATCTCAACTAACCCAGTCAAGAGAATCCTTTAGGGGCTGACGGATGGCCCAGCGGTTAAGAGCACTGGCTGCTCTTCCAGAAGACCCAGATTTGGTTCCCACATGGCAGCTCACACCCATCTGTAACATCAGTCCAGGGATCTGACACCCATGGTGGCTCACAGTCATTTGTAATGAGATCTGGTGCCCTCCTCTGGTCTACAAGCATACATGCAGGCACAACACTGTATACATAAGAAATAAATAAATCCTTTTAAAAAGAAAAAGTGCTTGCTGCTTTTGCAGAGGATCCAGCTTTGGTTCGGAGCCCATGTGGTGGCTCCAGTCCTAAGGCATCTGATGCCCTCTTCTGATCTCTGCATGTCCTGCCACCATGTGGTGCAAGTAAAAACCTCATACACATTGAAGGAACTCTAGCAGGCCCGAGCACGGCCAATATGGCTCTGGAGGCCTTGCCCTTCCCAGTTCCTCTGCTTTGCTAAACTATTAGATTCATTCCTAAAGCTAGCCACCAAGTTCTATTCCCCTTATTTGACCATACAAACCCCAGGCTGACTACCAAGGTCCAAGTATCAAAGTATTGAAGTCCAGCAATCAAAAGCTTCCTTTTTGGCTGCCCTAATTAACATGCCCAATCAAAACAAAACACCTCATCCCAACACAGGGTTTCCCCCTTTAATCCTTATAAACTGCCATTTGCCTATGGGCCATGTCTACCTCCTCTCCAGAGACAATCCTTTGTCCCTCTGGGGCAGATACCCCTGCCCCTCTCCTTTGTTTTTCCCCTCATCCTCTACCTCCCATCTTTGTCTCTTATTTTCTGACCTTTGTCCTTCTGGAGCAAATAAATTTCCTCTGTGCTGACTTATTTATATATTGTTTCTCAAAACTGGGTTTCTCTGTGTAGCCTGGCTGTTCTGGAACTCACTTTGTAGACCAGGCTGGCCTCTAACTTAGAAATCAGTCTGCCTCTGCCTCCCAAGTGCTGGGATTTAAGGGGTGTGCCACCATTGCTCATCTTTAAAAACTCCTCACTAACACTAGCTTTACAGGGAAGAACTTCATTCTGCATTTAGTCTCGGGCTGAAATCGGTACCATAGCCGCAAACAGGCTGTCTGTTAGAGGTCACACAGTATCGTTGCAGGTCTGAGGCTCTGTGTTTAGTGAGTTTTTTCATCCTTGCTGTGACAAAATACCCCAAAGAGGCAAGTTAAGGGATGAAGAGGTTTATTTGGCCACAGTTAATAAGGTGACAGTTATCAGGGTGGGGTGGCATGGCAACAGGAGCCCAAGGCAGATGGTCACATTATATCCAGTCCGGAAGCAGAGAGACATGTACACTGACGCCCAACTTGCTTTCTCCAGTTCATGGGACAGAGCACACTCAGGGTGGGTCTTCACTCCTGAGCTAAGCCTCTCTGGAAACACCCTCACAGCCATGCCCAGAGGTGTGTCTCCTAGGTGATTCCAGATCCTGTCAAACTGGTGGTCACAAGTCCTGCCCCGTGACTGCAGATAAATCTGTAGGTGACTGAGGGAGAATGAGATCACTGGTAGTCCCTGTTCAGTCAGGACACTGCTGTGCAGGAGTCACAGGTAGCAAGATCAGCAGAGAGACTTGGGAGGAGCCAGTCCAGACACCTCTGGCCTCCAGCATGTGACACACTGCTGCTCATAAGGGATGGTATCAAAGTTAAAGTCATAGCGAGGCCACTCTGCCAGAGAGCCAGCCAGAACAGGGTAAGATGGGTGACAGAAAACACCAGCAGTGGGGACACTTAGAGCTCACAGGACATGGTCTGAGAAGGCAGGGGATTAGCTCACAGTGCAGTAGTGACATTAAGGGCACACATTCCACAGGTGCCACTCTACCTCACTGAGGTGCAGCTTCACCGCAGCTCGCTGTGGTTGTCTATGGCAGTTCCAAGTATAACCTTCGTGGGATGATATTTAGAAGTAGCATCCTTCTCATGACTTATGTCACCTTTCACAGCAGACACAGCCATCTCAGTGGGGGAAGCGGGGGCACATCCACATGGCAGAATGCTCCTTCGCAGTCTGTCTATACTGGGATCCAGAATACCTTTTTGGGCTGACCAAAACATGCTGGGGATTGGATACGGCCCTTGAGAACACAAGGTATCAGACAGGAGGCTGTGGCAATGCTGACTGGCGGGGACTCTAACACCTATCTACAAGGTAAGGGGAATGGGGGAACAGACAAAGCGCTGAGAGGGAAAGGGGGCAGAGACAAGAGAGGAACTAGTAACTGCTACCTGTGGTAGCAAATCCAGGGCAGAATGTGACAGGAATGCTAGGCCCACATCTCTGAACACCTCAGCATCTTGGTGCTGAAGGACTGCAGCAGCTGTCAGTACAATGAGACCAGACAGTCACTGTAAAACACATTTATTCTTGTCTCCAAACAGAAAAGTAAAATATAATCAAAACAGCAGCCATTGCTCTCTGAGCTCAGCACCAAGAGAAGCTCACTGAAGAGCACCTGATCCTGGGAGCAGCTGGAGGATGGTGGGAGACTCCCGAGAGGTCACTGCCAGGCTCAGGAAGCCAGATGCATGGCACCCCAAGCCTCAAGCACCAGCACCATCCCTCTCTGGCTTGGCTGGGCTGACAAAACGAGGGAAGAGCTCCAGCTGCACCTACTCTGTCAAGATGCTATGAAATGATATTAAAAACAGTGTCCTAGGGCCACAGGCCTGAGATCCCAGCACTCATAAGACTGAGGTAGGAAGATCACCCTTTAAGGCCAGCTTAAGTATACAGTGAGACTCTGTTTCTAAAAGAAAATTAAAATTAAAAAAAAAGAACCCAAAAAAAAGTGGCACAAATCCATGGTGACCCCTTCACATCATGCCTTAGAACTGAAATAGGGACAGTCAGGATACAATGGAATCACCCAAAGGAGGGCATATCAATACATGCGTGTGTCCACACCTGTGAAATAGTATATACTGAGCCTACTCCTGTTAGCTCACCTTATACATGCCTGTGAACACCATGCAAGACAACGCAAGCTGCTGCTAAAGAAGCCAGTGGCACACAGGCAAGCCCCTGGATATTCACAGTGGCAGTCACCATCTAGTCCTGCTCTGGTGCCCAGTAGTCCCCTCGCGGCCACTTCTTTTTGTTTTTCGGGTTTTTTTTATTTTTTTATTTTTTGGTTTTTTGAGACAGGGTTTCTTTGTAGCTTTGGAGCCTGTCTTGGAACTAGCTCTTATAGACTAGGCTGGTCTCGAAATCTCAAAGAACCTCCTGCCTCTTCCTCCCGAGTGCTGGGATTAAAGGCGTGTGCCATCACCGCCCGGCCCATAGCCACTTCTTAATGTGTAGAGCTCATCCCACACTTGGGGACAGCATGAAGGCCATGCCTCGGCTTCCTAGGGATCTGATTGGCCTTGCCTTCTCAGCTGGGCATCCAGAGGCAAACCAAGCTGCCAGGACCCTTTGCAGAAGTCAGGGTAGTGATACCTCGGCCAGCCACCCAGCAAGAGCTTAGGGAAGAGGTCACACTGGTCCTCTCATGGAACAATGAGGGCCATTCAGGCTCGCCTTTAATCACTCTGACACTTAATGTGCAGACATCTGCTCTTCTGAGTCCTCAAAACGCAAGTCTGGAGTCTCCTGCGGTCACCCTGAAGTCTGGCTGCACGTTGAGCAGTGAGCATAGCTGAAAGTACCCAACAGATAGTGTCTCACCAACAGTGTCTCACACCACCTGAACTTCTGCTCAGGCTGAGGACACACCTCTAGCCCTACTTTCCCTATCCCAGCACCACCCCAAAGGCAATGTTGTCACACCGTCCCCAGCCCATCTCAGTCTTCCTACAAGGGGCAGGGGAATGAGACATGGACACATGCTGCCCAGCACAGCCATCACACGACACCTGGGGCCTGCACCCACCCTGCCTTTATAGTGCACTCAGGCACACCCCAGACATAGGCTATGGAGCACGAACCTGTCTGAATTTCCCTCTGATTCTGTCCAGGTCTTCATGGAGCCTCTCGTAAGTGGGGTCATCATAGGGGAAGTGTTGCAGCAGTGCAATCAGCGCCTCCACCACCTTCATCTTTCTGCTGTGATGCATGAGAGAGAGAGAGGCTGTCACCCAAGGCCACACTCCATCGCATCTCAGAGCAGTGGGCAGGCTAAGCTGCATCTCTGCTCTAGGCAGTGCTGGCCTCTATCTGCTGTGGAGAAAACACTCACCACAAGGCCCTTACCCCACCTGGGGAACTGCAGGCTGGAGCAAGGGAGACCACTGCAAAAGGATGGCAGTCAGTCTTGGCTGTGACTGTCACCCAGTGGTGGCATGAATAGCCAACATCATTCCTCCAGGATCAGTCTGCCGGGTTAAAGCCACTGAGTTAAGAACCCTTGCCTCTCACCTGCTCACACTAAAGGCACAAATAGAGAGCCAGGCATGGTGACCCAAGTCTTTAACTCCAGCACTCAGGGGCAACGGCAGAAGGATCTCTTTGGCCGGGCAGTGGTGGCGCATGCCTTTAATCCCAGTACTCAGGAGGCAGAGGCAGGCGGATCTCTGTGAGTTCGAGACCAGCCTGGTCTACAAGACCTAGTTCCAGGACAGGCTCCAAAGCTACAGAGAAACCCTGTCTCGAAAAAAAAAAAAAAAAAGAAGAAGAAGATCTCTTTGAGTTTGAGGTCAGCCTGGTCTAAATAATGAATTCCAGGACAGTCTGGACTAAATAGACCTTGTCTCAAATTTTACAAAAAGGAAAAAAAAAATGCCAGGTAGTAAAAATGCCTTTAATTCCAGCACTCAGGAGACAGAGGCACGCAGATCTCTGTGAGTTTGAGGCCAGCCTGTTTTATAGAACAAGTTCCAGAACAGCCAGGGCTACAAAGAGGAACCCTGTCACAAAAACAAAGAGAAGCCAGTAAATCATGTGATGGACAATCAGAGAGAGAACCCCAGAACCCCACAATTAGTCACAAACGCCTTGCTCTTACTTTTGAATATGAGTGTGGTATGAGTCCTAAACACTTAGAGTGTCAAACAAAAGGGTGAGTCCCACAGGTTGCTGCCATCCTCTTGGCCTAATACCCTCCCCTCTGGGCCCTCCTATACTAGGCAAGGAGCTATAGGAAGACTACACAATGCCAGCCTAACCCTATGCTTCTGCACACAGGGCAGTATGCCTTTCACTTCAGGACTCCCTCCCAGCTTCAGGAAGCAGGCAGATGGGGCAGCTCACCGGACCAAAGCGGGCAGAACACAGTAAGGCAAGGTACCAAAGCTAACACAGCTCAAAGAACAGTGACAATCACTAGAGATTGTGTGTGTGCCAAAAAGGATTGCTTCGGGATGAATTCTGACTGGCTGTGGTGGTACATGTCTGTGAGCCCAGCATAAAAGAGGCTGAGGCAGAAGGATGGCTGTGAGCTAAAGGCCAGTCTGGACTATAGTATAAGCCCCTGCCTCCCAAAAAGATAATTCTGGTTGGCTATGCGACACCATGAACAACAAAGCCAGCATTTTCTTTCTTTCTCCCCTCTCTGGTCCTAGCTGTCCTAGAACTCCCTATGTAGACTAAGTTACCCTTTAATTCATAGAGATCTGCCTGTCCATGCTGAAATCAAAGGTATACACCGCCACATCTGGCACAGCCAGCATTTCCAAGGCCTCGTTCCATTGACAGTACTGCAGTCTGTTATCAGACGCCCAAGTGAGAAATGGACAGGAAATAGGATCCACCTGACATTACCCTAGGTGTGACATCACCCAGTGCTCATCAAGTACCTATGAGGTGCTTGTCACATTTTACTTATTATTCTTTGAATAACGAAGTCAAGTTGGCCATTACTATTTTCTGTATGAATGAATGACACAGATACCGATGCACACATTAGGAACACTTAGAGGTCCTCCCGGCCTTTTCACTGAGAGCATGCTGATGTGAGGTGGGAGGGAAATAAGGTGGGAGGGAAAGGAGGTTGGAAGGAAAGGGGTGGGAGGGAAAGGAGGAAGGGGGCCTCAGCCTCACCTGTCTTTCTCGCCTGCACCACTGTGTAGGAGACACTTCCATGCAAGAGCAAAGCCACGGTAGCACCCAATCTGTGAATTGAAAACAGCCCAAAGTGAAGGCGGTAAGCAATCAGCCACACCACACCAGTTGCCAAGATCTCAAACCTCAGGGACGGACAGAGGGCTGCCACATGGCTTCTTCAGCTATTCTGGAACCTGTGAGTTTTGGGCAATGGAAACTGAATGATGACAGCCCCAGCGGGTGAGCCACGCCCAGGACAACAGCAGTGATGCTCATCCTCTATATGATGCTGTGAGCTGGCTCCTTACCCTTCATCCAGGGTTTGTGTACTCACAACAGAACAGAGGAGAGGAGCGTGCTCAGCTTCTGAGGACACAGAGGAAGAAAGAGTGTCTGTCTAGTTCCTGAGGCTGGGTAGAAAAAGCAATGCCACTTCTGCCTTGTTCTCACAGGCTACTTGCTCTGGGGTGTCATAAGGACACATGAGCAGAGGACACCAGTTACAGGGTATGCTACCTGAAAGAGATCCCCTGGTCCAGCCAAGCCTGCAGATGAGACTGGAGCCTTGGATACTGTGTGGCATAACAAGATGGTTGTGTTAAGCCCACCAGTCTATAGGACCTGCTTTGTGGCATCAGGTACCTGATACTGTCATGACCTCCTCTGCCAGTCAGGGTCAGTGATCTGTAAGAGGACAAAGGCAAAAGGAGAAAAACTGTGGGGCCTATGGAATTCCACTGTAAACATGGCACCCTTCTGGGTGAGGACTGAGCTGGCTGAAGACGCGAAACAGCACTGTGCTACTCCCATAACATACTTTGGTGGTTCTGTGCTAAGACTTTTCTGTCCAGTCTATGAATCCCCACCAAAGGCCTTCAGTAGGAAGTGGTTAGATGCTTTAGCTTCAACAGCAAAGGAAACAATTGTAGAGGAAAAGGATCCATGCCTTTGTTCTTTTCCTCTAGACCACTGGTTTTCAACCTGTGAGTCTTGACCCCTTTGGGGTCACATGTCAGATACATATACATTACGATTCATAACAGTAGCAACATTATAGTTATGAAGTAGAAACAATAATTTTATGGTTGGAGCCACCACAACATGAGGAACTGTTTTAAAAGGTGGCAGCATTAGGTTGAGAACCACTGCTCTAGACAATGTATCCAAGTTATGGCCTGAAGCATGCTGAGTGCATGCTCTGCCACTTCCCCAGGCTCTGTTTTTTTGAGGCAGTAGCTCACTCTTTAGCCCAGGCTGGCCTAGGACTCCTGCCTCAGTTTTCTGAGTGCTGGGATTGCAGGATGGATCCCCTGTGACAGAAGATGGATCACCACACTCATCTATGGAGTACTTTCTAAGTGGCCCTCCCACTTACTTCAGATCCAATTTTGGCTCCATGTAATGTGCCATACTGCCTTCCTTCGACGATCCCCAAGCTGCTGCCTTCTTCATAACCTTCCTGATATCCCTCCCCATGGAATCTGTGACAGAGAAACACACTTCATCAGGTAAGACACTGTTCCTTGAAAAATCTTCCTACCTTACATTATCCAGATTCCCAAAGGACACAGTAGACTACAGGAAGAAAGAGTTAAAATCCAAGTCATGCCAGGTGGTGGCACGTCCCTTTAGTCCCAGCACTCGAGAGGCAGAGGCAGGCGGATCTCTGTGAGTTCAAGGCCAGCCTGGTCTACAGAGCAAGTTCCAAGGCTACAGAGAAACCCTGTCTCGAACCCCTCCCGCCAAAAGCCCCAGAATCCTTGAATCACACAATGCAGGTTCTCGGTCTAGCTCTTCTGCTCTCTGGCCCATTACTGTCCCCAGCCCCACTGCTGAGACAGGCTCTCACTATGCAGCCCACACCAACCTTCATCAAGTAACTCTTTCCATTTCTTGAATGCTGAGGTTACAGGTGTGTGCCACCACCTCCATGTGAAACCATGATGCTTATGGCTTTCATGCATGCTATGAAAAGCACTCTACCAACTGAGCTACAGCCCCAAACCCTAGGGACCCAAGTTCCTTCATCTGTAACCGTGGGTGGGATACATGAGTGACTTCCAAACTCGGCAGAACACAAGAACCCACAAGGAAAATGTAAAAATACAAACTCAAGCAAGCTTAGTCCACACTAGAAATCTACTTTTCAAAAAGAGTAGGTGTAGCTGAACCTACATGCCATCATAACTCAAGTCTCTGTTTCTAAAACACTCCCAGGACCCAAGAGTAACAGAAAAAATCCGTAAGATAATCACAGTATGCCAGTACTATAGTGCTCTGACTAGATGGTGTTGTCTCTGAGGAATCAACCAAAAATTGGCAGTAACTTGAAGCCTGCACTATGGAAGGAATGCTCTGGAAGCCTCCGTGAGGAGTGAACCCACTTAGCAGGTGGGTGGCCTGGGGAGCGCCTCTGCTTCCGCAGATGTCAGGACCCCACTTCCTAAGCAGAGATCGAGCAGTCAACCCGGAGAGGTGAGCAGCCGTCCAGGAAAGGCCAAGATGCCCTGAGCCACAGCTCCGCCCAGGCATTTCCCCAGGGAACTTTCCACATCCAAAGGGGCCTACCCGACACATCCATCAGCAGGCCCATGAATACTGCCGTATGTGCGGCAATTAAAGAACAAGAAGATGTGGCAGCTCGCAGATGGCGAAGGCGGGTGTCCCCGAGGACAGCGGGACTCCGCCAAGCAGCTGCCGGGGCGGGGCGGAACTGGTCCGCTGCCTACCTCTCATCCGCCATCACGACGGCGTCGAACATGTCCTGCTCCACAGCCATGGCGGGGGCCCGGTTCTCCCCAGGCCCTCGCACTCCTGCCATTCTGTGTAGTAGTCGCCAACCGGCGAGGAACGGCTACAAACGCACGGCTTGTCAGCTGAAGGAAGCCACTTCCGCGTGTGCTGCGCGGAGCACGGCGGGTAAGGACGGCAAGCGAAAGAAGCCAAAAAAATAAAATAAAAATCTTCACCGCGCATGGGCAGACCCCGCTCCTCGTCCCAGGCACCTCCCTCTCCTCTGAGAGTGGGGCGGGTCCGGCCGCGCAGGGATGCTTCGCTGGGCGGTGCGCGGGGCCCAGACGAACCCAGCCTTTATTTTCAAAACCCAAACAGATGGGACCGAAATTACAAACGTAGGTCTTAAAGAAATGAGAAAAATTATCAAAGATGTAGTACAGGAGCATTACCAGGAAGTGGAGGAAGGGCCCCAGCTGCAGGCAACGTGGAGGAGGGTGGAGCATCCAGCAGCCTCAGCTGTCACCCGGCTGTCAATCACTACATCTGCACATCCCACAGGAGACTTTCCTGTGGGCTGGAACCGATTTGATACAGCGACATCCTGAAGGACAAATAATAAATATTGCCCCCAGCCAGGAAAATGTCCTGGGGGCGGGGGGGGTCTCTGAAAATGAAAAAGGTTGTGTGTGCCAGTTACCTTGTTTTTTTTTGGTCTTTTCTGTTATTTTGGGTTTTTTTTTTTTTGGTTTTTTTTTTTTTTCTGAAGCTGAGGACCGAACCCAGGGCCTTGCGCTTGCTAGGCAGGCGCTCTACCACTGAGCTAAATCCCCAACCCCGAATACTAGCTCTTGCTGCCAGTATTTAAAGCAAAACTGAAGTATTTCATACACAGTCAAGTATCAGGTGGCACCGAAGGGCTTGCCAGCAGGAGGAGCCACTCTGTCTAAGCGCTCCAATCTTATGGGCATCCACTCTGCAAAAGGCAGAAATTGAAGTTAGTCCATTTCCATCAGAGCTACCTTCCAAAGCGGAGCTTTAAAGAGTTTGCCAGGCTGTCAAGAAGGACATGTGAGATACCAGGAGCCCTCAGGTGCACATAAATCAGGAAAAAAACAAGGAAATTCTTATCATACAAAATTAGGCACCACGGAGGACAAGGGTGTCACTACTGCAGATGCACACCCACCATGACAACAAAAGATGTCTAAAATAGCAAGGGCCGGGATCCACCAGCCATAGCCTGGGCCCGAGTGCTGATGGAAGTGAAGCTTTATGGGGGCCACGATAAGTTTCTTAGACCACAATTGCTGACAAGTTAAATAGCCTTTGTGTAAAGGAGACTAGAGACACACCATTATACTGGGTCGGAGGGCTGAACCAGTGAACGACAACAGCTTCCAGTTCTGAATTTCATCTTTTTTTTTTCTTTTCTTTTTTTTTTTTTGGTTTTTTTGAGACAGGATTTCTCTGTAGCTTTGGAGCCTGTCCTGGAACTAGCTCTTGTAGACCAGGCTGGCCTCAAACTCACAATGATCCGCCTGCCTCTGCCTCCCGAGTACTGGGATTAAAGGCATGCGCCGCCACCACCCGGCCCTGAATTTCATCTTTACAGATGAGAATCCTTAACAGTAACAAGGTGGGGTTTTTTTTGTTTTTGTTTTTTAATGAGAACTGCCATATCAGATACAAAAAAGCTTAAGTCCCATGATGAGCATAGCAAGATGTTGGTTGAAGAAGAGTTGAACCTGGGGAATAGACTAGAAAGGCCCAAGGATGAAGTCTCCTATGAGTAAAACTCCACACTGATAAAAAATAGAGTCACAAGCTCTGCAGAGGACTGCATTAACCAACCACTAGCCATGTTGGGAATGTATTGGTATCTCAGGAAAAACAAGTCCTGTGTGTACCTCACACTGCTCATCAGAAAAATTCCACATTCCATAAGACGTGACCTTTAGAAAGGATGCTGGGCAGTGGTGGCACACACCTTTAATTCCAGCACTCAAGAGGCAGAAGCAGGCAGATCTCTGAGTTGGAAGCCAGCCTGGTCTACAGAGTGAGTTCCAGGACAGCCAGGGCTACACAGGAAAACCCTGTCTCAGGGAGAAAAAAAGTCTTAAAAATGGGTACAAAGTAGACTTATTCTAGAAGCAGGTAGACAGCTGCCATCTGTCATTCCAGCATGCGAGAAACCAAGGCAAGACTGTCATGAGTTCAAGGCCAGCCTGGGCTACAGAGTGCATTCCAGGCTGGCCTGGGCAAAAGAAAGAGACTATATTTCAATTTTTAAAAAAATGTTTAGCAATAGATAAATAAGTAAATTCATCCTAATACGGTAAAATAATGGGCCAATGGGCCTTTTTTAAGTCACAGAACTGAACAGCAGGTGTCTGGCCTTTAAATCGGGGAGAGTCTTACACGGAATAGAAGGAATGCCTAGAAAGAGCATTAGAGGCAGAATCTCCTTCTGAGATGTTTAAAATCCCTCTGCCACTCTCTGTTTTAGTTTTAAAGGGACTTTCGTGTTCACTGGTGTAGCAATTTGGGCTGCCTTTTGGTAGATGGTTCAAAAAGGTAGGAAGGTCATTGGAATACTCTGTCCCCTTTGACATGGTTGTTTCGTCTCGGGGAAGCAGCTAAAGAGTGGCGATTTTACATTCTATTGTGAGCACTGTGCTAAGTCTTGTAAAACTGAGCTGGGTTTGCCGACACACACAGAGAACAGTACACTCAGGCCCTCAGAGACTCGCTTAAACTTAACACCAGAA
The DNA here is from genome assembly GCA_028555095.1 of Dicrostonyx torquatus. NCBI lineage: Eukaryota > Metazoa > Chordata > Mammalia > Rodentia > Cricetidae > Dicrostonyx > Dicrostonyx torquatus. The sequence goes on from JAQHUG010000157.1 coordinate 938,584, forward strand.
AAATGGCAAAATGTCAGCTGTGGTCCCAGTGACCTTTGAACTTCTTCCTTTGTGGTCCTGGAACAACCATGACTGTACGGCACTGACCAGTTATTTCTCTGTGCTAGAGATCCCAATGAGGCATAGATTTTGAAGGTAGAGTGAAGCAGGTTCTCCGCTGTTTCCTAAATGCCTTTTACATTTTTACTTTTTCTTTTTTTATATTTATTTATTTATTATGTATACAATATTCTGTCTTGCATATGTCTGCAGGCCAAAAGAGGGCACCAGACCTCATTACAGATGGTTGTGAGCCACCATGTGGTTGCCGGGAACTGAACTCAGGACCTTTGGAAGAGCAAGCAATGCGCTTAACCACTGAGCCATTTCTCCAGCCCCCATTTTTACTTTTTCTTGACCAAATAAAGTCACCAAATACCTGTAATGCAGAGAATGGGAAACAAGCAAGCAAAGTAATGCATTTCTCCAGTTCCCTGATTGCCAATTTCTTTCCCCCTAGTTTTCCCCCATAAACGTATATCCCCCTCTAAAACTGTACACACCATTACGCTTTCAACATGTCTCCAATGCACTTATTATTGTTTGCATATTCTAAGCATAAAAACTTTTAGCTGAAGCCAGGAGGTGGTGGTGCACACCTTTAATCCCAGCACTTGGAAGGCAGAAGCAAGTGGCTCTCTGTGAGTTTGAGGCCAGCCTGGTCTACAGAGTGAGTTCCAGGACAGCCAGGGCTATTACACAGAGAAACTCTGTCTTGAAACAAACAAAAAACTATTAGCTGAGATAAAAAATAATAGATAGTTTGACATAGGAAGATGGTTATGGAGGAGAAGGGAGAGGACTACTTACAGGCTGCAGACCCTTGGCCCCTTGACTTTCTCTGCCTGCCTCAGACCCTTTGCCTGCTGGAGTGAACTGAGCAAAACAACTTGTTTACCTGTGCCTGTAGCTGCTTAGAGCCCAAGACCCTGATGGCAGGGGAATGGGTTCTGGTGAGGCCTGCAGCTGAAAGATCCCGAGAGCCGGGGCATGACTATCAGTTAAGGATCCCTATATAAGCTTCCCTGGAGCACAATCAAATTGGCATTCTTGTTTCAAGGATGACCCATATCCCCATGTCTCTGTCTGTGTGCGTGTGTTTTTAAGTCTCCAGCCTAGTTCCCGGTTCATGTACCATAGAGCATAGAGTAGCTGTGTTTTACAGCCTGAGGCTAGGGTTCTACAGAAGAATGTAACTTTGTGTCATATCTTTATATAATTCTGTAAAGTGTGGAGAAATAATATATATCGCAAAACTCCAGACTATTGGTTGTGACTCTTAGTTCGGAACATGGCTTGGTGAGACTCACCCCTGCTCACCTTGGTTTCAGTCCTAAATATCTTTTGAATCCAGCTTGTAACAACATCAGGAGCAAAGGGACCCATAATGCTAACTTGAATTGTCAAAGTCATGTTTGTAAATTGCTTTATGCTCAATAAGGTCCAGACTTTAAAAATGGGACCTTAAAAGCAAGAAGGGGGGGCTGGGGGTGTGGCTCAGTGGCAAAGCACTTGCCTAGTGTTCACAAGGGCATGGGTTTGAGGCCCACCTCAGTCAAAGGAGCTTCCAAAGAGCCAGAGGTGATAACATTTTTAAAGCACAAATATTATTGCTTTCAAAATTCCTACATAAGTTTCAAATTCAATGTTCATTTTAGTCACTGCACATATTAAAGTTGTGTGGGAGAAAACTGAAATGCTCTTGCTGATGTTTGTTCTGGGAGGAACCAATTGTGGCAGCCACTTCTGTAACATGGGAGAATTACAGCCCAAATGATAACATTGGACAGATGGCCTGAGAACGGCTGTGAGGGGTCAACAAAAGACCTAAGCACACTTTCAGAAGGCTGGAGAGCTGTGTGAATTCTATTTAGGTCAGTAGTTTTATAGTGCTCTTGCTGGACCAGAGATATGGTTTAGTGGCAGGGCATTTACCTACCATACATAAGGTTCCTGGTTCGATCCCCAGCTTTGCTAGCATAAAGTTATTATTAGTGTTTTATTTTTGACAAAATGTACAAAGGGGATGGCAGATCAGCTTCCAGAAATCCAACGTACTAATACTAAACACTTTTTTCTTTCTTTTTTT
>JAQHUG010000157.1:948570-963947 GCA_028555095.1 Dicrostonyx torquatus
ACACACACACACACACACACACTGACAGGTACCAATCAGAGGCCAGAGGGATCTCTGGATGTGGTCCTCTGCTAGAGCAATAGGAATTCTTAATGTCTGAGCCATCTCTTCAGCCTCCATATTCCATTGATTTACTGAGTGTATGAGTGCAGACGGTGGAGGTCAGAGGACAGTTTGTAGGGTCAGCTCTCTCCTTCCACCAGGTGCATCCCTGGGATTGAAATCGGGTCATCAGGCTTGTGGGTCAGCAAATGCCTTCGCTGTCTGAGCCGCTCCTCTCTCTTCTTCCTTCCCATTTTTCCTCTCTCCTTCCCTTTAGTCTCTTTCATTCCAGGCTGCCCTGGAACTCCTTAGTAGCCAAGGGTGACCTTGGATGCTCCCATGAATCAGGGATCACAGAGCTATGACTGGTTTATGTGGTACAGGGACCTAACGCAGGGCTTCATGCAGGCACCCCCCCCCCCCGCCATGGCCTGCCTGTCCCCGAGCTCTGCACAGCCTAAGGAGGAGTTTTGGGGAATACAACTCAGCCTCTGTACACTTTGGAGGCACTGCTGGAGATCTACCCAAGCCCTAGGAAGGCTGAGCACTGGTCCCTACTACTGAGCCACACTCCAGGCCCCTTCTTTTGTTGTTGGTTTGTTTTATTTTTTTGCTTGGTTTTGTTTTTTAATTTAGAGCTGGGCAGTGGTGGTGCATACCTTTAATCCCAGCATTTGGGAGGCAGTGAACTCTGTGAGTTCAAAGTCAGCCTGCTCTACAGAGCAAGCTCCAGGACAGCCAAGGCTATACAGAGAAACCCTGTCTCAAACAAAACAAAACTATACCAGAGGGGCTCTGTTGTTGTATTTTATTTAATTTTTTAAATTTATAGTCAGACAGTGGTGATGTTCACCTTTAATTCCAGTACTTGGGAGGCAGAGGCAGGTGGATCTCTGTGAGTTTGAAGCCAGCCTGATCTACATAGCTAGCTCTAGAACAGCCAGGGCTACACAGAGACCCAATCTTGAAAAAGAAAGAAAAACAAACAAACAAACAATCAAACAGCACTCCTCAGAAGCATGAAGACTGGATTTAATTTATTTGTTTGTTTGTTTGTTTTGAGGCAGAGTCTTTCTATATAACCCTGGCTGTCCTGGAACTCGCTCTGTAGATCAGTTTGGCCTAGAACTCACAGAGATCCTCCTGCCTCTGCCTCCCAGCATTGGGATTAAAGCTCCTCTCACCACACAGGGCTACTTTATTATATTACAGTCTCACATAGATTTGACTGCTCTTAGTTACCCCTCCCCCATGGCCTTTCCAGCACTCCCCTCTGGCTGGTTCCTGGTTATGCCTTCAGTGCTTGCTAGCTTGTTAACTCATTTGCTCCCCTCCCCCATGTGTGTAACGTGTACACGTGTGTGTGGGGGTGGGGGTGGGGGGGTGGGTGGGTAGAGGCCTGATGTTGGGAGCCTCAAAAATTCTTCCACTTAATTCTATGAGGCATTCTCTTGCTTAGACCCGAAGCTCACCAGTGTGGCTAGTCTCCCTAACCGGGTGGCTCTGGGGAGCCTCTGTGTCCTGAGATCCAGTCTTCATGCCTCTGGCAAGTACTTTGTCTTGTTTTTGTTTTGTTTTGTTTCGTTTTGTTTTGTTTTTTCAAGAAAGGGTTTCTCTGTATCTTTGGTGCCTGTCCTGGAACTAGCTCTTGTAGACCAGGCTGGCCTCGAACTCACAGAGATCCACCTGCCTCTGTCGCTTGAGTGCTGGGATTAAAGGCTTATGCTACCACTGACAAGTGCTTTAACCACTGAGCCATCCCCTAGACCTCTCCTTTTTTGTCAGGTCACATGAATTCCATTTTCTTCCTCCTCAAGCTCCTTCAAGATCTTCCTCTCCTCTCACGACCCCTGTCTAGTCTTATGACACACAGACACATACACTCCTATAAATATATGCATAAAACTTTTCTTATTTTTAAATTTTTTTGAAATTCTGTGTCTGGATGTTTTGTTTGCATGTATATGCATGTGCACTACCTGTGTGCAGTGCATGTGGAGGCCAAAAGAGGTTGTAAGATCCCCTCAAATTGGAGTCACAGTTTGCAAGCCACTGTGTGGGTGCTCTTAACTGCTGAGCGGTTTCTCCAGCCTCTACATATATATACACATTTAAATCTGGATTCTGTGTATGAGAGAAAACATGCTATGCTTGCTTTTCTGAGTCTGGTTTTGTTTTTAAGCATTTTATAGATTTGTTTTGTGTGTGTGCACATATGGAAGTCAGAGGACAGCCTTTAGGAGCCAGCTCTCTTCTGTGGGATCTAGGCATAGAACGCAGTTGTCTGGGTTGATGGCGAGCCAGTTACTCGCTGAGCCCTCTTGCTGGCCAGAGTCTGTCTTCTTTCATTTAACATGATATCCAGTTTTCTCCTTTTCTGCAACACCCCATATCCTTTTAAAGTGTTTTTGAAAAAAGAAACACAGAAGAAGGTTATAGAGGAAGACTTCTAGCACCTCCCTTGTCCCCGAAGGCAAATCCTTACCTGTTTCTATCTTTTTACAAGATGCCCCAGATGGAGCCCAGAGCCTCTTGCATACTCAGTCCATAATCCACCACTGAGGCCAGTCCCTGCCAGCTCTGTTCACTTATTTATTTATTTATTTATTTATTTATTTAGATTTATTACGTATACAGTGTTCCTACTTGCATGCACCAGATCTCGTTACAGATGGTTGTGAACCACCATATGATTGCTGGAAATTGAACTCAGGACCTCTGGAAGAGCAACCAGTGCTCTTAACCACTGAGCCATCTCTCCAGCCCTTATTTATTTATTTAACATTCCAACCACAATTTTCCCTCCCTCCTCTCTTCCTGTTCCTTCCCTCCCTCACCTTCCTTCTACCCTTATTTATTTATTTAACATTCCAACCACAATTTTCCCTCCCTCCTCTCTTCCTGTTCCTTCCCTCCCTCACCTTCCTTCTACCCTTATTTATTTATTTAACATTCCAACCACAATTTTCCCTCCCTCCTCTCTTCCTGTTCCTTCCCTCCCTCACCTTCCTTCTACCTCTCACCCCCCATCCACTCCTCCTTCTCCACTCAGAAGGATAAGACCTCCCACAAGAGTCAACAAAGCATGAGGCAGAACCAAGCTCCTCCTGCCTTCTTTTGCCAGTGCTCTACATTGAGCCAATATGTGTGATGTATGTTTATGCCCCTCCTTACATGTAGACACGCTCTTATCTACCCCTCCTACTTTTTTAAAAATATTTTTTATGGTTTACTTTATTTTATGTGCATTGATGTGAAGGTGTCAGATCCTCTGGAACTAGGATTCTTCAGACAGTTGTGAGCTGCCATGTAGGTGCTGGGAATTGGACCCCGGGTCCTCTGCAGGAGCAGTCAGTGCTCTTAACCACTGAGCCATCTCTCCAACCCAACCCTTCCTACTTTGTGGCACACCCTGAGACTGTACCCATGAGACTGCGCAGCCACCCTGAGAAGCCTCTCTGTGACTCCACATAGCTGCCTGAGGTTTGCTCCCCAGTCACTCGCAGTTCCTGTATCCACTGCAGGTCTCGGGGTTCTGTTCCACATGGTCATAATGGAACCCAGAGGTGGGCGGAAGATGCAGGGCAGCCAGCCTTTGCAACCTCCTCCAGGAGGGAGACATGAAGAGAGCATGTTTGGGGCAGGGGTGGAACTCACAGCTCAGTAATGAGCATGCACAGGCTTGTGAGGCCCTGGCTCCAGCCCAAACAACGTCAAAAACACACATGTCACCAGGCATGGTGGTGCATGGAAGCAGAAGCAAAAGGATCTCTGTGAGTTTGTGGCCAGCCTAGTCTATACAAGTGAGTTCCAGGACAGCCACGACTACACAGTAAGACCCTGTCCCCAAACAAAAACAACCCGCACCTCTGTATCTGGGACTCTTTTTCAGTTATTCATAGACAGATTCATATATGTGGAGATCATGACCTCTGCCCCTCAGCTGTTGACTCTGACTGAGATGAGATTACTCTGCTTTTGCTCCACAGTCTGCAATACTTCCCTGTGTGTTGCTGACAAATATCACTGTGCTCTTTTTTGTTTTTGTTTTTTTGTTTTTCGAGGCAGGGTTTCTCTGTGGCTTTGGAGCCTGCACTGGAACTAGCCCTTGTAGACCAGGCTGGTCTCAAACTCACAAGGATCCACCTGCCTCTGCCTCCCAAGTGCTGGGATTAGGGGCTGGAGAGATGGCTCAGAGGTTAAGAGCACTGCCTGTTCTTCCAAAGGTCCTGAGTTCAATTCCCAGCAACCACATGGTGGCACAACCATCTGTAATGGGGTTTGGTGCCCTCTTCTGGCCTGCAGGCATATACACAAATACAGAATATTGTATGCATAATAAATAAATAAATATAAAAAAAAAGTGCTGGGATTAAAGGCATGCGCCACCACCGCCCGGCCATCACTGTGCTCTTTTAGGTGGGGACTGTAACTCAGTGGCAAAGATCTTGCCACTTGTTCATGAGGTCCTGGGTGTCAGTATTCAGGCATCAGTACTGGCCTGCCCTTAGGGCTCTAACAGGGTACCTTAGCCACTAAGAGCACCTCCTGTGCAATTTTGCCAAGTTCCCATTTGAGCTCTGTCACATGGCATCTTTCTCTCTTGCTTTCTTAAATTATTAACACTGGGTCTGGCCGGGCGGTGGTGGCGCATGCCTTTAATCCCAGCACTCGGGAGGCAGAGGCAGGCGGATCTTTGTGAGTTCAAGACCAGCCTGGTCTACAAGAGCTAGTTCCAGCACAGGCTCCAAAGCCACAGAGAAACCCTGTCTCGAAAAACCAAAAAAAAAAAAAAAACCAAAAAAAAAAAAACCACTGGGTCTGATTCCCCAACACCACCTTCGTTAATCGTATGTATCAGTGGGCCTGCACATGGGTGTATACACGTGTGTAGGTGTTCAAGGGGGCCAGAGGCCTTGGATCTCCTGGCACTGGATTTCTAGGCCATTGTGACCTGCTGTGGGGGTCCTGGGAATGGAACCTGGGTCCTCTGCAAGAGTGGCCAGTGCTCTTAACTGCTGAGCTATTTCAGCAGCCCCAAGATTTTGTTTTTAACATAAAATGCTACCTTCTCACCAAGCTAATGTTATGTAGTATCCAGTCTGAGTCCATGTGAATCACTCTCTACAAGGCCTATCTCCTGAAGCTGTGTAGCGAGACCTCTGTCTGTCACCCTACTGCCTAGGCAGAAGCAGAAGGCCTAGAGAGTTGGGGAGCACCAACCTGAGGTCTGGAGACCCTCTGAGAAGAACTCTGACCATTGCCCAAGACCCTGGGCCCCACCACTAGCATCAACTTAAAAAGTTTCAATCCAGGGACTGAACAGAAGGCTCAGTGGTTAAGAGCACTTGCTGCTCTTGCATAGGACCCAGGTCCAATCTCAGAACTCACAGGACAACCCTCAACTATCTATAAGGCTAGGGGATCTGATGCCCTTTTCTGGCTTCCATGGGTACTGTGTGCATGGGTGTGCTGACCTACACCTAGGCAAAACACCCATATACATAAAATAAAAGTAAACAAACCTAGCATGGTGGCATGTGCCTTTAATCTGAGCACTCCAGAAACAGAGGCAAGTGGATCTCTGTGAGTTTGAGGCCAGCCTGGTCTATAGAGCTAGTTCCAGGACAGTCAGGATAGCACAGAGAAATCCTATCTTGAAAAAAACAGAACAAAGGAAAGCACCAAGTGGAAGGTGCAGCAGACACAACAGCCGATGCCGATTACTGACACCCTGGACAGAGCCTCTCACCACCACCAAGTTCCTATCATACAGTATTCACTGCGGGGGAGGAAGAAAAAAAAGCACAGACTCAGTTTCCCTAATGTGTATTTACAATGCAGATTCCTTTCATGGTCTCTTACCTCTGAAAAGTGACTGCCATAGGGACACCCCTCTACATCAGTCACCTGCCAGGGAAGCAGCAGCAGATCCTGCTGGTAGGCTCCCTACCCCCAACTATCACTCCTCCTAGGCTTTGACCCCACGGACAAGTTTGGAGTCCACCCATGACCACTCTTTCTGGGTTTCCAATAGTTTGATCTACAAAACCAGCAGACTGTGTATTTATTATGATTTTTTGGAGACAGGGTCTCAACACATATCTCTGGCTCTCCTGGAACTCACTGTGCAGATCAGGCTGGCTGTAAAATCACAAGAGATTTGCTTGTGTCTGCCTCCCAAGGACTAGGCTTTAGAGGTGTGCGCCACCCAGACTCAGGCTGTTTGGTATAAAGGATGTAGACAGACAGATGCAGGGAATCAGGATGGCAAGGTTCTGTGCTTCCCAGACCTTCCAGATGCTGCCTGAGCTACAAGTTCAGAAGCTTCTCTGATCCAGGTGCTAAATGTTCCTGTGGAGACTTCATGGAATAGGCATGTTCAGATCACCTGTGTTGGCATTGGTGATGGGGTTAGCCTCCCTGAAATTGGGGTGGGTGGGGCTCCAAGCTAGGAGGGTGAGGGATTCCAGTTTAGGAAGGCCATTAGCATACCAAAAGACATATCTTCTCTGAGATTCCGGGGATTTCAGAAGCTGACAGGAAATGGGGACCAGGACAAAATATGTACCTCAGCAGTGTCACAGCCAGGCATGTTTATATCTCTGGCTCCTGTTCCCCTGGCCACTCAGCCCTTCCCCATTCCCCACTTTCTCCTTTCTGGTCCTTGGAAGCTTTTTTGGAGTCAGTTTCTAATCTAGAAGAGGTAAATCAAAGCTGGGTGATGACTGCCCTCTGCTTCTCCTGGGGAAACCACTCACTTCTTCTCTGAGTCCCAAGACTCAAGAGTCCTCAGAGCCACCCTGATCTTGCCCCTCCTCCAGCAATCAGAATTGACTCTAACAGCCATTGTTCTTGAACCCACCAGCTGAATGCACATGGCCACATTGTCCTCACTCTGTCACCCTGCCCTGCTTCCTTGATCCATTTGGCAATAGCACCTGAATCACACTTGCTCTCCCAGCCTGTCTTGCTGTTGGGGGAGAGTGAATACCTGGTCCTATGGTAACATCCTGGTTCCTAGATGGCACAGGAATTCGACAAAAAGTTTAAGCAAGCTTTGGCTTTCCCAGTGAGGCAAACAGTACAGGCATCAGGACCTGGGCATAATGCCAGGGTCCCTCTACCCTTGATATTGAACACAAAGAATCTACATTCTGATGACTCTCCAAGACATACATACATATGCATATACATGCACACATATATGTATATATACATAGTTTTTGGTAGATGGCTGTGGTGGCACACACCTCTAATCCCACACTAGGGAGGCAAAGGAGGTGGATTTCTGTGAGTTAGAGTCCCAGAACAGCTAGAGCTGTATGATAGAGAAAACTTGTCTTATAAAGACCAAAAAAAATAAATAAAAGGGGGATGTAATTATTCAACAAGCCTCCCCACCACCCCACCTACCAGTATGTCCTCAAATAGCAAAAGCTAATGGTCAGACTTTCTGACTTAAGCTGGTCCGATCTGGTGTTCTGAGCAGGCAGAATGGGAGCCACTCATTGCCAACAAAGGCGCCAGGCCCCCTGTTTAGGACAGGGCTGTCACCCCTCCTGTGGCTCTTTTCTGCCTCATTTGCATCCCAGTTGAAACAGAACAATTTGATACAAACCAACTCCTTTTTAATGTAGAAAACAAATGTCATGTACATAAATATGATCTGGGGCATAAATAAAGTAAGAAAATAAGAGATGTCTACAAAATAAATTACTTATAAATATCACACTGCCCAGTAAGTGCGGTGGAGAGGGCTCCACAGCTCCCCTGCAGTTGCTGAAGAATTTAGGGCTTCCCAATCTTGTTTGTTTACAAATGCAGGTGCAGGTTGATACAGGCAGTGGGACACACCACCGATCCACACAATGCCTGGTGACCAGAGGTAAGAGCCAGGAGAGCACAAGTGACCATGGCTGGCCCATGAGCTCCGTACTCTGGGGTTGGAAAGCCCAGGTGAGCTCTGAGAAGGGGTATGACCTGGGCAGATCTGGAGATATGTGACCAAGATAAATTGCTGGGGCACAGGTGATAGCTTGGCTACCCACTCAGCTAAGGGGTCCACTCCTAAGCCTGGCTGAGGGTCACTTCCATCTGACATCTAGAAGTAGGGGAAAGGGGAATTAAGTGGTCAGCTGGAATTCTTAATCTCAAAATCATCCTGCAAGGCTCCCAAGGTTTTCCAGGCTGCCCTTTGTTCCAAGTTTGTGACCCCCATCAGTTCTAGCCAGGAGGCACTTGGGGGCCAGTTGACACCCGACAGGGTCCAGCCAGTCAACACATACTTCTGAGCCCACCTCCTGCACATGAATTTTAAGCGGACTTCACATTTTCTGGCTACCCTGCTGAAAATGTCCGAATCACACAGATTTGGCTCAAAATTAAGAATGTCTCAAAGGAGTGAGTTCCCCATTAGTGGAGGTATTCAAACAGAACTGGAGTCACCTAGCCACAGGTCAGCAGCCACCTAAGTCAGTGGGACTCAGATGGTAGCCAGGCAGGTAGTCAATTTAGGTTCATGATCAAGTCTAGCCACTAAAACCACATATGGTCAACGAGACTTAGAATATGTACAGCTTCTAGCACATCCTCCTAAAGGGGAATTCATGGGATATTGGGGTTTTCTTCATTCACTTCTGGAAGCTGGGACTCTTCACCTCCATGTCTTCCACCATCCCGAAAGGATCCATGCTGTCGGGATCCAGGGGCAGAGGAAACAGTTTAGACTCCAGCTGGTCCCTGGCTTCCAAAAAGGACCGAGGAAACACGGGGATAAAGTTTGAGGGTGCTTTGTCCTGGAGCTGTTGCCTGTATTTGGACCTGATGAGGATGATGTGGAGGCGGTGCTTCGGGGATTTGTACTGGTTGTAGCCTAAATAGTCCAGTTCCTCCCTGAAGGTGCAATCTTCCTCCGAGTAACGAATCTTTGGAGAAAGAGACAGACAGCCATGAGCAAAAGCACTGTGGTGGTGGCCTGTCTCCATGGCCACCGGTGTGCTTTTCTGGCAATTGCCTTTAAGCATAGAAAAAAAATCACTTCTCATCCCATGACTTGGGAGGCAGAGACAAAAGATCAGGAGTTAAAGGCTGGCTTGGGCTGCATGAGACTGGCCCTGAGAGCTGAAGTATCCTAGCACTTTCTCTGTCTCTCTCTCAAGTTTTATTGAGCTCTACATTTTTCTCTGCTCCCCTTTCTGCCTCTCCCCTTCCCCTTCAACCCTCTCCCAAGGTACCCATGCTCCCAATTTACTCAGGAGATCTAGTTTTTTTCTACTTCCATTTCGATTAGATCCTAGCACTTTCTCTTGAGACAGAATCTTAGTAAATGAAGCCCTGGCTAGCCTGGAACTCATTAAGGCTAGCCTTGAACGCAAAAGATTCACCTGCCTCTGCCTCCGGGAGTACAGGGATTAAAGGCATCCAATACCTTGTCAGGCCTAGATTTCTTTTTTGAAACAGTCTCACGTACCTTATGCTGACTTTGAACTCCTGATCCTCCTGCCTTGAGTCCCAAGTGTTGGGATGACAAGTGAGGGAGCAGAGGTGCTCAGATTATGCAATGCTCAGTTGAACCCAGAACTTTGAGCATGCTAGGCAACAGCCCGACCAGCTGAGCTCTGTTCCCTAGCCCTGGCATGTCTTTAAGACAGGGTCTCACTCCATAGCCTTGACCTTACAGCAGTCCTCCTCCCTCAGCTTCCAGAGGGCTGGGCTGGCAGGTGCGTGCCAACATGCCTGGCAGGTACCAGTTATCCATCCCAGCCTTAGGCTGAGCAATCCTCTCGCAGTCAATGGCAGGGTGCAAGTTTCCCTGGCTTTTAACTAGTGACATTAAAGTCTGGTCGTTATTTATCAGCTTGGCAAACTCTGCTCCCAGTTTGGGCGTTTTTTCGGGTAGTAACTACAGCTTTGCCTGGGGCCCCCGGGATAAGAAGGGAGTTCCTGTCTAGACCTGCAGCACAGGAGGCTTTTCTAATGCTGAGGTGATTGAGTCTCCGACCATTGTGAGTAGAGAAGCCCCCTCACAGGCAGCAAGCCAGGATCTGCCTGATAATCCTCAGCTCCTCCCCCACGCCCAGGGCCAAGCCCCGACCCTGTGGGTGGCCGGAAATTTGTGCCGCAGGAAGCTGTCCCTGGTCCCCGTCCCCCCCCCCCCCGCCATCCTCAAACCAGAACATTCCTAGTCCCCCAGGGTTGAGGTACCACTGGCAGTTTCCCAAACTGGTGCCACATCCCTTTGGGGAGCCTGGATGGTTCTGTAAACACAAGCCGCGTTTCTCCTAAGCCCGCTGAGGTCGCTGAACTGCAGGTGGAAGAGCGATGGCAGATAAGGCTCTGATAACACGCTAATTCCGTGAACGCGGCTCCTGCCCTGGCTGACGGTACGGGGATAGAGCCATCAGGCAGCAGGGACCGTGCTCCCTGAAAAAGGTGCAGTGTAGATAAAGACAGGATGTGTTTCTCTTGGAGAATTCTTAGGGAGAACTGGTCACCCTTTCTTCACATAGGAATGATAGATTATGGGCTTCTATTTTAAAAAAAAAAAAGGTCAGGGAGAATTTGTGATGGACTGTATCTGTCCAATAGATCCGGGGCAGCACTGGAATTGAGGGGCAAAGCTCCCACAGGCCTTCCCATCCCATTCAGATTAGATAGAAGGGAGGTCGAATGCCCCTCCCAGCACCCTCACCACAAACATCTCAGGAAACACTGTGGTGGGAGATTTGTTCAGGCCTGGAGTATCAGCTTTCGGACAGGCACCGGACCCCCTTCTTTGTAAACCCATCCTTCCCCGCAGACCCCTCTCTTCTTTGCTGACCCTTTTCTTTCTTTGTGGTCTTTTCATGTAGATAAATCGACCTTAAGAGCCACAAACAGTTTTGAGACTCTTAAAAAAAAAAAAACGACAAAAATTGGAGCCCGGTGGCCATCGTACCCCACAGACCTCCTACCCCCGGTCCCCACTCCTCCCAGGATCCCAGGACTGGTTGGGAGGCCTTGGCCAAAGGACCTCACACGGCTGCCTCCCGTACTGCCAGAGGGAGGGCTGAAGGCTTCTTTGAACTCGCAGCCTTTGTTCCCACAGAGCCCTAGCCTTCACACTTCCAGCCTCCCGGATTTCAGGGGTACCTAGACCTGGCCAGCTCGCCCCAACCCCAACTCTCCAGCTCCCAAGCAGGTGAGCCCCTTAGGGGCATTCTAAAGCAGCCTAGTCCTACACTACACCGTGTTCCAAGGACATAAAAATTGACTGAAAAGACACTTCCTTTCTTCTGTTTTTTCTTTTACTAGAGGAAGAGAAAGGAAATCAAGGACCACACACGCAATGGCTGGAGATGAAAAGGGCAGAGGTGGGTTTTCCTGTTCAATATCAAAGGGGCCGAAAGCTGAAAGGGACTCAGCCAGCCGAGCTCGCCTTTTGGAAGGATTAGACACGCTCTGCTGGCCTCCTCTTTTCCCCCGCTATAGCCTGGGGCCATGCTTTCCGCAAGGTTGGGGGGGGGGGAGTAACATTAGCTTCACTAGCACGAGATACCTGGTCCTCGAAATTCCTTTTGGGTTAGAGCAGGGGGTGAAAAGACCCAACACGGACCCAGCGCGGCCCCGAGCATTCCACCGCGTGTGGGGGGGGGGACACTCACCAGCCCCTGTATCTTGCCGTCCGCGCTCATGCAGAGGTACCGTACGCTGCTGACGTCCTTGATGGCAATCGTCTTCAGAGCGACCGCGCGGAACTCTAGCAAACCTGCGAGCAAGAGAAGGAAGAAACTGCAGCCGGTACCAAGCAACACGTGGGTACGGGGGAACCACACTATTTCTCCCCTCCCCAGACCCAGTCAGTCTTGGAGTCCAGGGGATTTAAGGCCACGGTAGAACGGCCGAACTCCTGGGGGCGCAAGGGACCCCTGGGAACGCGCTGGCAGACACTCACTTCTTTCGTTTTGTTCATCCTCGCAGTCCACGGAGCCGTCGCTCCGGATATTCAGGAAGCAGTTGGAGATGTGGGGACCAGCGGCGTACAGGTGCTGCAGGCGGGTGCTCTTGCCCCAACCGTAGAGAATGAGTGGCTCTTCATCGGACAGAGCCAGGGATCGCCGGACCAGGGGACGCCCAGCCACGGCCAGCCACAGAGTGGCCAGGACCAGGGCTCGAACCACTGCACGCCCGTTCTGCGTTCTCCACATGGCACCTAGGGAGGGCTCGTGAGGCGCGACTACAAAGGTGGGCTGCGGTGCAGCGGGGACGCAAATGGCAGGCGCACAGAGTCCGTGGCCAACAAGGCAGCTGGGCGCTTGCGGCGCGGGGCGCGCAGCGCTGCTGCTCCGACGGCTCAGTGGCTTCGGGCACGCTGCCTTATATACGTTTCATCCCGCGAGCCCGCGGGTAGGTGACCGTGGCATCAGAGCATTTCTCCTCCTAATTGCATCAAGTCTCCGCCCCCCTACACACCCTCTCAGGCCCAGCCCAGTGACCCCGCCCAAGTCGACCAGATCTGCAGAAGGAGGAGCCCTTACTCTCCTTCGCCACCGCGCCCCGGGGAGCAAGTGTTCAATGTATATCATCCTGGTGGTTATTATAGAATGGGCGGTTTTAATTTTGCTATTAATTACTGAGGTCTCCCGGACCTGGGCTCTCAGAGGGATGCGCTTGAGATGGTCACTAGAGACTGCCAGACGCTGAGAGCTCTGCCTCCTTGGCCTCCAGTTTGAGTCTTGGTCCTCTCCCTTAGCTTGTCCTCGCAGATCCGACCCTCCCACATTCTCCCGGCTCCAGATCTAGGCCCTCTTTTCGTGGATTTTTGCCCTGGACAGTGGAGACGTCGTGGGAGCGCGTCGCGCGCACTAGGTGGCGCTTCAGCCCCAGTTTCGGCCTCCACTGTGCTGTCTGCCTCGCGCGTGGTCTCCACAAGGAGAGTGTCACTGAGACTGCAGCTTTCGAGGAGGGTGGGCTGGCCAACATGCAGAGGAAGTATAGGCCACGGGTCCTCTCTTGTGTGGGTGGTCAGGCCCCTGAGCCTGCGCGCGGGGGACAGCTGCCTGCCAGTGAGAAGGGAGGCAGCTAGGAGAAACGGTGGACGCTGTTGGCTTTGGGTCAGGTGGGAGGAGAATAGGGGCCCCTCCGCGAACCGCTCTTGCAAAGAAAGGAGGCAGCCTGCAGAGAATTCCCCGGCCTGGAAGAAAAGGTCCTCGCAGGGGGCTTTGGCTCAACCCTTATCCTTTCTCATTATGCCTTCAGTCTTCCAACTCCTGGGAGTGGGGCCCCCGAGACTGGTTTGGGGAAAGAGTTACTGGCCTCGCTCAGTGGTGATGGGAGGTCTGTCTGCAGGGGCGGGACGGCAGAGAGATGGCAGGTCGGATGAATCTCAATTAGGAACACGCCACATTCAGACGCCGTCAGTGACTGGCATTAATGACGGAGCGCTGGGAGAATGTCACCAGGAAAATCTTTACAAAAAGACATCCTCGAAAGGTCTCTGGACCGGGGACTCCCATGCTGTGAGGCTTGGTTTAGGGAGCGGTGCCTCCTGTAAAATCTAATTACTTCCCCCTTGTGATTCTCAATCGGCAGCGCAGACTATTAATCTTAATTGCCCTCTCCTGCCGCTTTCGTTTTAATGTCCGTGATAAATGTGGGGTGCTGGGGAGGTTGGCAGAGGCTTCACTGAGGAGTCCCCCCAAATTGGGCTGGAGGGTGGAATATGGGTGATAGTATCCCCCTCCATTCGGTTCCCTTCTCAGAGACACTCGGAAGAGTTGGCGATGTTGGTAATGGAGTGCTCAGAGAAATGTCTGTAGGGTTTCTGATGGCCTCCTAGGAACATTTTTCCCTGCGGTGGGTTCTCCCATCCCTGATCAGATGGACACAGGGACTCTGAGAGGTAACAGTGCTGCCCATCCGTGAGAGGTGAAGATGGAGCCTTGTGTGTGACAGGCAGGATGTTCTGTCTCAGGGCTTGTGGTGACGGCAGATCCACAGCTGACCACTCCCTGGGCATCTGATGAACTCTGGGCCAGTTGCATCAGCCTGCTTCTGGGCTTGTCTTGCAGGTGGTATGGAAGAACCGGCATAGAGTGCTCAGACCTTTCTTCATATATAGAACAAGAGTCTGAGAGTCGGTTATAACTGGTCTTTCGTAGTTAAGCAATGATCTGGGAGTAAGGGGTGAGTCCTAAAGAAAAATGAGGCTTACAGAGACAGAATGTGGGGATGTGCCTTCACAATCCAGTTTCCGCGGGTACACCAGGGAGAAAAAAGGAAAAGAATTGGAGCTGTTTTGCCAGCAGGTGGTGCTGTTGCCACCTTAAGACTCTCCAGGTGAGAGAGGAAGGGGTGCCTGCCTTCTGTAGCTTCTGGTGGCAGATCTGGTCTCCAGAATTTCCGGTCCCCTGTGTGTTGCTAAGCCTGTGTCAGGCTGACACTTGACAGAGTGAGTGTGTTGGCATCGGTGAGCAAGACTCCTGTGACCTCTGCTGTTTTCTCAGAGCCCACACGAGTCCAGATGGTGAGAAGGGCTTGGCTTGGGGGACTTTCTGTTGATTAAAAAGAAAAAAAAATAGCATTTTTTTTTATTCTTTGAAAGTTTCTTACTATTTTCTTTATGTGCTATGTGCATGTGTGTCTGTATGTGAGAATGTGCCAATAAATGCAGATGCCCGAAAAGGCCAGAGGTATCACAGGCCTCTGGAGCTGGTTATAAGCTGCCTGATGTCGGTGCTGGCCTCCAGCCCAGTTCCAGACATGTTCCATTACCACGACCTCCCTTCAACTCCCCTAAAGCTACCCCACAAAATCTCCCTCCCAGCTGAGTGTCCTGGTTTAGTTTTTCAATTATTCATTTATTTATTCCTCCATTTATTTATTATTGTTGTTTTGAGTCAAGACCTCTCTGTGTAGCCCTGGCTATCCTGGAAATCACTAGGAAACCTAGACTGGCTGTGATTTTGAGGCAATCCTCCTGCCTCAGTTTATCATGTGCTGGGATTACAGGTCTGAGCTGCCACAGCTGGCTTTATTATTTCCTTCAAAATCCAGTGTCAAACTCAGGAAAGACAAGCGGAAGGCCATTCCACAGTCACGGGGGCGGCCGACCGCTCATGGGGAAAAAGGTGATTGTAGGTCACTAGAATGTTCCATATCATGAATGGGGGGATATTATTTGCTAAAACTCTCAAAATTAACCACGTGATGGTGGCACATACCTTTAATCCCAGCACTCAGGAGGCAGAGGTAGGTGGATCTCTGTGAGTTCGAGGCCAGCCTGGTCTACAGAGTGAGTTCCAGGACAGCCAGGGCTACACACACACACACACACACACACACACACACACACA
>JAQHUG010000157.1:963962-1035823 GCA_028555095.1 Dicrostonyx torquatus
CACACACACACAGACTGCCTTGAAAAACCAAAACCAAACAAACAAACAAAAAACTCTTAGAATTGTGCTCTGAGGGGCTGACAAGATGACTTAACAGACAAAGTGCTTGCCTGAGTTCACTCACGTGTGCACTGTGGCATGGGCACACACACAGACACACATGTATTATGTCCTTCAAATCAAGGTGGAGGGTGGAATCTGTAGTGTAATTTCTAAATTTTACAGAGTGGGCTGCATCTGAATTTTAAACGTGTGTTAATTTAGAACCTTTTTTTTTTTATTTGTTTGTTTCTTTCTCATCATTGAGACACTACACAGAATGTGCCCAGCTGACTATTTTCCAGGTGTCGCCTGTCATTATAGAAGTAGGTGTCACCTGTTGTCTCCAGGACCCCTTTCAGCTTGGAAACAAAACTTCTCAGAGGGTACATTTTATTTTAGATCACACCTTCAAAAATCTCATGGGAGGATCCCCTGGGCATCTTGGGAATGGCCCTTGACCCAGCTTCCTCATCCAGGAAATGCAAGCAGGGGATGTCTGAGACTGTGGGTGTCTACTCCTGACCACAGGAGGTTAGGCCCAAGGAGCAGGAAGGCAGAGTCACCTGGGCAACTCTGGCTGAGCAGAGCTGGTGTTGGGACTCACAGCACCTGCCAGCTATCCCCAGATTCACCACTAAGGGCTCCCGTCACCACCGACTTGTGATCAAGTCGTTTTCTTCCCGTTGGTCTGGTTCCTGGCTTTCCACCAAGGGCAGACCAGGTGTGAGAGCAAACGCCCAGCTCTGGTTGCGCAGGGTACCTTCCCACAGCCCATGGGACAGGTGGGGAGATAAAATGAGGAAACAAAAGCCACATGGACAGAGAAAGTGCTTCGCCTCCTCGGCTCCTTCTGTGTCTCTTTAGGTTGCATTCCTCTGGGTTGTCAATCATTTAGATGGGGACAAAGCATAATCCTAGCCACAGCTGGGAGGTTGCTCTCCTGGGGTCCAGTGCCCAGCATGCCAGTAAGCTGGGGCCTGTGTAGTCCTAACTTATTGTGGCTCAGTCTCCTGCTGACTGTCAGCAAGATGGGTGGAGTCACCGGGGTAGAAATGCATCCCTCCATTTCCAGTGCCTGATTCCCATGCCTTCTGTTTGTTTTAAGGGATCCTTCTGGATGCTTCCTCGTGAGACACTTAGTTACAGTCTCTGTTCCTCTTGACCTGGGGCCTGGTGGCTTCGAGTGTGTTTATGTGACATCTCCAGGGATCCAGTGCTGAAGTCTGGCTCCTGCTCTTCTATCTGATGCTAGGTTTGCTGTGAGTGACTATGACCACAGGCACACTTGGTAGTATCTGAGGACCTCCAGAAGCCTCCACCCACTCGCCAGAGCTCACACTGAAGAGCCTCCTGAAGGGCAGCATGGCGCCTTTCCTTTCCAGAAGTTCCTGCCCAGCGACAAACAGCATCTGTGAGAATGGTCACAGTCATCTTAGGACACAGGTCACCTGGCAGCCCTTCCAGAGTGACTGCTGCAGCTTATGCCAATCATGAGGGGATGATTTCCACACACTGACCAGTTTGCAAGCAGCAAACTCGGGGCCACATGACTCTATGGACCCCTTCAAGAGCTGAGGCCAAATGACCATCGGCTAACAATGACCCCTCGTAGCACCCAAGGCTGGAAGTCAGAGATCCAGGTATAGAGGTGTGTGCCTATCATCCCAGCACTCAAGAGGTAGAGGCAGGAGAACCAGGAGTTTAGCATCATCCTTGGCTATATAGCGAGTTCAAGGCCAGCCTGGGCTACAGGAGACCTTATCCCAAACAAATTAAAAATAATAATAATAATAAATAAGTGGGGGCTGGAGAGATGCTCAGCTCTTAAGAGCATTGGCTGTTCTTCTAGAGGACCTGGATTTGGTTCCCAACACCCACATGACAGCTTGCAGCTGTCTGTAATTCTAGTTCCAGGGCATACAATAGGTAGATATGCGATGCACACACATGCACGCAACCAAAACATACTCATAGCATAAAGTAAGCTAAGTATAAATCTTTTCAAAAGTATTTAAAATAAAATAAAGAATGGTTACGGCAGCCTTACCCGTTTCCAGGCGCTGAGACCTGCTCCTCAGCCTCGCTGGCTCCAGGTCCCCCTCAGTTCAGAGGAGCCTCACTTGCCCTTGGCCTTTGTCCCCAAGTAGTCTGTCTGTTTATTTCCTTGCCTGCTCTCCCTGTGTTGCTATTGACTAGACGTCTTTGAGTCTAGCCCCACCCTCAGCAAGGCTGTTGCCTCTCTCTCTCTCTCTCTCTCTCTCTCTCTCTCTCTCTCTCTCTCTGTGTGTGTGTGTATGTGTGTGTGTGTGGTGTGTTCTTTTTTTGAGACAAAGTCTTTCTGTGTACTTCTGGCTGGCCTTAGACTCACAAATATCCACCTGCCTCTGTTTCCCAAGTGCTGGGATTAAAGGCGCATGCCCCTCTACCAGCCTATTGAAGTTGTCTCTTTCACTCCCTGCAGAAAGGTCCTTTGAATGTGGCCATTCACTCTGCAGGGCTGGAAGAACACATCCTGGGGATCACCATTCAGCCTGGCATTGCCCTGAGGAAGAAGTTCTGGGCAGTGGGTCCCCAGAGTATGGACAGAGAACTCCCTGGGTGCAGTCTGAGGGTCCTATAGTCAGGAACATCTTGGCGGGAACTGACAAGGCCTAGGAGGTTGGACTCTGAGAGTCCCCCTACAAGGGACCTTCACTTAGTGACTACCGTCATAGCTCCCCGAACCTGATTCCTGCTGGCCTGACCCTGGCTGTCTCCAGCACATTATACCCCTCATCTGTGATAGGATCCTGGGCTTTCTGTAGCAGGGGAGGCCTGTAGGAAGGTGGAGCAGAGGGTCCCCAACTCTCCCTCCCGCTGAGAAATTCCCCAGAGGCGACAAGATGCTGAGTCTCTCACAGACAGCAGAGGCTCCCATACTCTGCCTTCTGCAGAGTACTGGGCTCCTCCCCAAGGACACCTGGAAAGTCTCTTGCAATAGAGCATTCAGAAGTGTCTCCTTTATGGTTGACACAGGGAGAGCTACAGGGCAAGGCTTCCTCTTACCTCAGCTGGCCTAGCTCACTTCAGAGGGCTGGCAGGTGATACAGTGGCCATTCCAGCATGTCTGCCCTTTTCCAGGGCCTGCTGACATGTCCATTAGCCCCACTCCAACCTCCTGTATTAAGGGTCCATCTCCAGTTCCCACCAGGACCAAGATGGGACCCAACAAAAGCCTTTGAGCCTCATTCATCTGGAAAGAGAAGAGCCCAGAACTGCTCCCCAGGCTCAGGCCTGTGTACAAGGTTTTCAAGTGCTCATACCCAAAGACAGAAACGGCCATAACACACGTCAACAAAATCTTAAACGTGCAAAGATATTCACTGGAGCCCAGGGCAGCGCAGATGACAAACCCCTCTTTCTGCAAAGATGAGTATTTTGGCCCAGAGAGGGTGAAGGCCTACAGCGGTGCTGGGGGACAGGGAGGTTAGTTAGTTCTTTCCTGTCTTATTTCTCCTTTTCTCTCACATTCCCCACAGTGAACAGACTGCTCTCCTCGTCACAGCCCAGAAACTGTGAAACCTACAAACGATATTTTCAAAGTGACCCAGGGCCCCAGACAAAGGAGTTCGTGACGTGGTTGAGTGACTCCATCAGTCAGCACTGAGTAGCCACATTCGGGACGTCAGTGCAGCTCCAGTGGTCAAAGGCACATGGACAGCACCGTCTCACACATCCCTGAATGTCACCTTCCTCCTAAACAAAGCCCTAGGTCCCTGCACAATGGCCTTCCAGTCAGGCTTCTCAGGCCGGAACCATCCTGGTGTTTTCCTTCGAGGGTCAGAGGCGCTGCCCTGGGGTGGAATCTGAGTCCCAGCTCCATTGCCTCAATGGCCCGGCCCGGGCTGTGACCTCAGGGAGACACTTGCGGGCCACTTTGTGCCTGCTGAGGAGCCTTTTAACTTTTCACAGCTCCAGCCTGATGTCTCCAAAGAGCTCTTGAGATCCTCAGGGACCCAGCAAACTTGGGAGTCCCCAGTGCTTTGATTCACAGGACAGATGTTTGCCAGGTGACACTGGGGTGGAGGGAGGCGGGGTGGAATTGAATAAGAATAGGGTGTCAGCTCCCAAAGCTTGCAGACTTCTGCTCCCAGTTCAGGCTGCTAATGGATAGAGAACAAATTGGGGCTGCCACCTGTGGTCCAGCTGGGGGGGAACGGACTGGGGATCTAGAGGACACACAGAAGCTGCCTGGGTCTCCCCTAGGTCTCCTAGATCTAATTTCCTCAAGTAGCTCTCCACTCTGTAGGATGGTTTAGGTTTGATGGCAATGTCCTCATTGTTCCCTTTCTTTTCTTTTCTTTTTTTTTTTCTCTCTTCATTTCTCTCTTTTCTTTCTTTTTTGGCTCAGTATCTCACAGTGTCTCACTATGTAGCCCTGGCTGGCCTGAAACTCAGTGTGTAGACCAGATTGGCCTCAAACTCGCAGAGATCCACCTTCTTCTCACTCCTCAGTGCTGGTGGGATTACAGTATGCGTACTACCGTGCCAGGCCTAGGTGCTTTTACTCTTAGTTATGCCCCCTAGCCAGCCACGAGAGGACCCAGGAAAGGATAATCCCTACCCTTTCCTCTTACAGCCAAGGGCTTCTTTTATTTCTTTTATTTTATTATTTTTTAATTTTTTTTCTTTTAGACAGGGTTTATTTGTGTAGCTTTGACTGTCCTGGAATTCCCTTTGTAAACCAGGCTGGCCTCGAACTCACAGAGATCCACCTCCTGCCTCAGCCTCTCTAGTGCTGGGATTGAAGGTGCAGGTAGGCTACCATTTTCGGTCAGGTTTCTTTCATTGGTGCAGTGAGGCCAGAAGAGGGCGTCAGAGCCCCTGAAGTGGGGGTTACAGAAACTTGTAAATCTACAAACATGGGTGCTCAGAACAAAACTTGGGTCCTCTGTAACCAGCAAGTACTGTTAACTGCTCAGCTATCTCCACCCCACTGGCTTATTTTACCACAGAGGCTACAGGGAAGGCTAAGCTTGCAGTTGGTACCTGTGAGATAAAGGGTCCAGGGTTACACAAATGTCCTGCTGTATGAAGGCACAGGTGGTCACCACACATCTCCACAGTGGATGGACAGGTAGTAGGTGGGAAATCATGGTGGTCATGCCTGGATAACTGGAGACTCGCCAAAGGATTGAGTGTGGTGAGCCTAATCGCCAGAGTTGCCCAGCCTGCAACCCCACCATGGTGCAGCATGACCCTTTTATTTGTGTGTTTATTTTCTCCTTGTAGCTGTCTTTTCCACTATTCCCTTGCAGGGCAGGCAGTGACCTCTTCCCCCTTCAATTCAGCTGTTCTCTAGCTCCTAGCTCAGGCTTTCATGGCAAGAAGGAAGTCAGGTTGTAATGGATAGCTGGAGAGAAGGGAGCTTAGCCAGTAGAGAGCGTAGGGAAGTCAGCAGATCTGCTTGGGACTGGGAAGCTAATCCGGCTGCCTCTTATCCCAGTGCTCGCTCCTTGAGGCCAGCCTGAACTACACAGCAAGACAACAGACAGTGGGTTGGTGAGGCCCAGAGCCACCTGGAACCAGATCCCAGCAGCTAGAGAGACCAAAGGCCTCTGCACAGGAGCTGAGGCTCACCTGTAGCGTACTCACAATGTGGGTCAAGCACAGACCTTGTAGAGTGGGCACTAGCTGTCGGCACACAAAGAACACCTTCCTCTCTCCACGGTTTGTAGCCCATTGCCAACAGGATTTTGGTGACGGTTGCTTTTCTTTTTGTTTTTGTTTTGTTTTTGTTTTTCAAGACAGGGTTTCTCTGCAGCTTTGGAGCCATTCCTGGAACTAGCTCTTGTAGACCAGGCTGGTCTCGAACTCACAAAGATCCACCTGCCTCTGCCTCCCGAGTGCTGGGATTAAAGGCATACGCCACCACCACCTGGCCTTTTTTTTAAAAATATTTATTTATTATGTATACAATATTCTGTCTGTGTGTATTGCCTGCAGGCCAGAAGAGGGCACAAGACCCCATTACTGATAGTTGTGAGCCACTATGTGGTTGCTGGGAATTGAACTCAGGACCTTTGGAAGAGCAGGTAATGCTCTTAACCTCTGAGCCACGGTTGCTTTTCTGTTTTGTTTTGTTTTTTTTTCGAGACAGGGTTTCTCTGTGGCTTTGGAACCTGTCCTGGAACTAGCTTTTGTAGACCAGGCTGGTCTCGAACTCACAAAGATCCGCTTGCCTCTGCCTCCCGAGTGCTGGGATTAAAGGCATGCGCCACCACCGCCCGGCCACGGTTGCTTTTCTTAGTGACTGCACACCCCAGTACTCACAGAGGAATCCCATGTCAATCTGTGTGTGTGTAGAAACTCTCCCTAACTTTCTTTTTCTTTAAGAAATTGTTTATATTTGTTTGTTTGAGACATCTGTGTAGTCCTGGCTGTCTTGGACCTTGCTCTGAAGCCTGCCTCTGCCATCCTCGTGCTGGGATTAAAGGTGTGCCACTACCACACCCAGTTTCTTTTTCTTGCTAAGGTATGTTTGCAGATAGAAATCAAAGAAAGACCCTGGGTGTCATCCTTAGGAACACTGCTAGCTCGCTAAGACAGGGTCTTTCACTGAAGCAACGCTGGATTGCCTAGCAGAGACCCCTCTGCATCCTCCTGCCTTTGCCTCTTCAAAGATGGAGTTATAAGTGGGTGCCACCACACCTAACACTCTTGTGTGGCTCCTGGCCTTGAACTCAGGTCCTTAGGCTTGCCTTGCAAGCACTTTACCAACTGAGCCACATTCCCAGCTCTCATTTTGCTTTTGTGAGGTACAGCTGAAGGACTGCTGGCTCTGACTGCCACCACAGACATTTCCCTCATGACTGAGGAATCCCAAATTCTGACATCACTGTGACCCCAAATGGGTTCCTAGAGATGACAGAGAGAAATAGACAATAGTGGTGCAGAATATTATACAGCAAAGAAACACGAATAGTTTTTACACCCATATGTGTGGATTTGAGAGATGTGATGAAGGTAAAAAGGGCAAAATGTGCACACACACACACACACACACACACACACACACACAGAGAGAGAGAGAGAGAGAGAGAGAGAGAGAGAAGATAAAAGGCAGCTCACAGGTGTGTCTGGGCTGTTAAACTACAAAGCAAGCGGTGAAGGGGCAGAAGGAAGGTTCCCTGGGGCAAGGAGGCCAGGCTGGGGTCAAGAAGGGCACAGGGTAGGGGCTGTGGGGTAACCAGTCCCTTCCTGGTGTTGGCTGCTGTTATCCTAAATGGGCATCTATTTTAACATGACTTCCAGAGTCTCCCTGTGTGCTAATGCCCTGTACTCTGTAGGTGCTTCTCAGTGTCCCAGCTGCAGGTGATACCCCGAGGGGCGGGGCCGGTGAGCCCGAGGGGCGGGGCCAATGCGCCTGAGGGGTGGGGTCAGTGAGCCCCGAGGGGAGGGACCAGGCGTTTCCACTTGGATGTTAAGGATTGGAGACCATAGCCAAACTGTGCAGGGCTGTGTCTTGACAGCTGGCCTTTAATTCCCACCTCCAAACAACTGAAGAATGGTGTTTATGGTCCCTGATCACACCTGGAGGCCTGAGTCCAAGGAGGAGGGGCCTCTTTCCTGGGCACATGGCTCTGAGCAGTGCAGGACGGTGTGGCCATGCTTGTTCTGGCTTCTGGTGCCAAATGGCTGGGCCACCAGGGCTCTGAGGTTGTCCTGGGTGAGGGGACTGCACTGTCCTTCTTGGGTGCTACAGGCCAACTATAAGGCACTGGGAGGCCAGCTGTCACTTGGACACAGAGTCACACCCTCAAGACGGTTCAGAGGCCCAGAAGCTGCCCAGAGGTGATGGCAGCTGGAGACACTAAGGGCCAATTCATAGGGGGCTGCTACTTTTCTGAGGTGTGGCATTCCACAAGGTGATGGCTTCAGGCTCCCGGGTTGGGGACCTGGACTGAAGGTGGTCTTGGGCTCTGAAAGGGTCAGAGGTCGCGGGTGGAGTTAGATTTCAGAGGCAACATCAGAGGAGCTATTCAGGCACCTGGAAGGTGCCGTGGAGCCTCTGAGGAGCTGGCACTGAGTATGGCCCTGTTCAGTAACAGAGTTGGCTGACACCTGCCTACCCACCGACATTGGGCACTAACACCATGTGAGACTGTCACCTTCAGTCCCACAGGGATCACAGTCTCAGGTTCTGCCATGTGCCTACTATGCTGTGGCTGGTGTTTATGCAGTGCAGGGAACCTATCTGCCCTTGGGAGAAAGGTCCTGCATTTTCCATGGGGAACTGAGCCTGAAGCAAGGCCAACCCACCAAGGTCCTGCAGGGCCAGGAACCAAGTGCTGTGGTCTTCTCTGAGCTCTTCCAGAAGAAACACTTGTGGGGATGCCCCAGAGGACACAGCCTGTGACTTGTCAGGACAGTTTTGGGTGGCATTTGTTTATTTATTTTATTGTTTATTTGTTTTCAATGTTGGGAGTTAAACTCAGGGCACTACACCACTAAGCTAATCCACACCTCTCTTTCTGTTTTATTTCAACGTAGTCTTACTAGGTAGCCCAAGCTAACCTTGAATTTATTCTGTAGCCCACATAGGCAGTGGTGACTCATGCCTTTTCCCAGCAGTTGGGAGGCAGAGGCAGGTGGATCTCTGTGTGTTTGAGGTCAGCCTGGTATACAAAGCAAGTGCCAGGACAGGCTCCACAGCTACACAGAAAAAAACCTGTCTTGAAAAACAAACAAACAAAAATGTTCCATCCTCTTGCTCAATTTCCCCAAAAGCTGGGATAGCAGAGCCTACTAGTTGTAGGTGTTAAAAGAGCCTCAAGTAGGGTGTGCATCCCTAGCCAGTTCAGTGGCAACATGACATGACCCTCTCTCTCCTCAGCTGCCTAGTGGCCACCCCCTGTGGTGGTAAACTCATGGAGGCTGGTACCATCTGGACCCACGCAGAAGAACTTCTTGTTTCTGTGGGCAGGAACTGGCCTGGTCTTTTGGGTTATGCCCAGGGCACTGGAGACACCCCCCATAAATTCTATCTGTATGACACCACTGTCTGGCCCATGGGAGCACACTGAGAGCTGACAGCCCAATTCACCCTAACTGATAAGAGAGTTAGAGAAACAGGTATGGGGAGTGGAGGTGAAAGCCAGAACAGGCCTTTAAGCATGGTTGGCACAAAGGGAAGAGTTGGCAGCTCTGAAGTCTTGCCCACTGCCCAGCGTTTGTGCTGCAGGGGGGACAAGGCGCTCATGCTGGGCACACGGCATGACAAGCAGTGGGAACACTGGCCAGAAGCCAGGAGTCCTCGTGCAGGCCCCAACCTGCACAGCTGTACGAGGTCTGCCTGCCTGGACAGATATATGGGATCTTGCCCACCTGTGTGTATGCATACAGGTGCAGACAGTCGAGAGACACACAGGCACATGCATATACATGTACACGCACACACACATTCTCACAACCTTGTACTCAGGTCCAGGATAAGAGGGTGGATAAATGACAGAAGCCCTGGAAGTTCCCTGAGCCAATTAAGGCTGATAAATCTCTGTAGAGCAGTGGTTTTCAGCCTTCCTCACGCTGCGACCCTTTAATACAGTTCCTCATGTTGTGGTGACCCCAACCATAAAATTATTTCATTGCCACTTCATAAATTTAATTTTACTATTGTTATGAATTATAATGTAAATATCTGATATGTGACCCCAAAGGGGTCGCAACCTGTAGATTAAGAACTCCTGGCCTGGGGACTGGAAGACCCAGTCGCTTCCTTGGAGTTTGGCGTACCTGTCCCTCTGATGGCACTTAGCACTGTTGAGGCTATAGCTGACCCCATTGACAAGGCTTTCATAGGCTTGCCCAGGTCCCAACAGCAGGCAGGAGGAACATTCTGGGCCTGGTGTCTATGCTTCTGTCTGGGGCTGCACCCTGTAGAGCCCAGGACATGGAGGCATAGGAGGACCTGGCATGGAAGTATACCTGCCCATTGCATGCCCTGGCACTGTCCAGTGAGCCACTGCCCCAAGTCTCTCCAGTTTCAGTCTCCAGAGTCAGGTTAACAAACTGAGGTCAGAGGTCATCCAGACATCCATGCCAGACCAGAGGGCTGACCTCTTTGTGACCAAGTCAAAGGAACCCTGGGACCCCAGTAAGAAACTTCAGACCCCTTGGACACCATCTGAAATATTGCTTGAGGGTTGATCCTAATCACCCCTAATTTAGGGGACAAATGGCCAATTAAGGGACCATTTGAGAATCAGAGAAGCAGAAGGCTAGTGAGGAGACAGACAGACGCGACACCGCCTCCCTCCCCCATCACATGGTCAGAGTCTGCTTGCCAGCTGAGTGGAAGGCACAGTCTCCTCTCTGGACATCAAGGAACAGGGAGGGGTACCCCTAGGGCCACCAAAGTCCCCATGGCAACATGCCCCAAAGGCCCTGCAGCTCATGTAGCCCCTGATTCTGCCTCTGACACTCAATGATAGAGATGTTCACACAAGGCCCACACTGGGCACTTGGCAGGGTCAGCCAAAGCTCGAGTGTAACCTTAGTTTTGTATATGAAGGGCTGGGGCTGAAAGCAGTAGGCAGACAGACACAGACCAGGAGCAATGGCTACACAAGAGGGAAGACCAAGTCCTGATGCCCACACAAAGGCAGATGTCTGTAATCCCAGGAGGCAAAGACAGGAGACTCCCAGAAACTAGTGAGCCTACAGGACTGGGGTACATGGCAGAGAACAGGAAATCTTGCTTCTTGGCCCTCAACACCACAGAGATGCTAAGAAATGACTGACCACCCCACAAGCAGGCCCCTTTTTGGGGGATCCCATAACTCCTTCAGGTCCTCTCAAGGCCATTATCTTTAGTGTTCCTCTGTTCTTGAGCCCGGTGTCCACTATGAACTGGTGACCTTTGATGTTCTTGTCTCCTGGTTGATCTGTGAGGCCTTCCATGGCAGAATGAGCCCTCATCATCTAATGGCCTTGGCTCAGACCCTTCTGGCCCTTGTAGTGCCTGCTGAACAGATGACTAAGGAGCCTGCAGTCCAGCAAGGCCTGTCGAGAGTAGACACAAAGCACTGAGGGCAGGAGGCTATCTGGAATAAAGTCTCTTTGCTCCTGGCAGACCCCGGCTTCCTCAGCAACCCCCAAGGCAGGGTTGTAGAGAGAGACAGTCATAGGAATCCCCATACCAGCTCACAGCTGCCGGAACTCCAAAGAATCACATGCCTTCTGAAGACATAGCATGCGCACACACACATACAGACACACAAAATAAAACAAGATTTTTTTTAAAGGAAAAAAACAAGAGGGAGGGAGAGAGAAAGCGACTTTAAGCTGCACTTCTGGGAGAGGAAGAATGAAGACTTTCATGGCCCTTGGTGGCAGAGCCGCAACAGAGGAATTCCAGACCAATGACCTTTGCGGGAATATGCCACTCCTCAGCTGCCCAAGGCTCTGCTCTGTGGCCTCTCCATTCTCTAGATAACTTGTTTCCCCATCCCTGACATCTGAAGACAGCTCTAGCTGGGGTCTGCTAAGGACTTTGGCTCTCCTTCCTGTAAGACAAGATGGGCCGATGACCAATACGACTTCTTTGCCCAGCAAATTGAGCCCTGACTGCTGCTCACTCCTCCTCAACCCAAAGGAGGCTTGGGCGGGGCCGGTGACTGCATCTACAGTGGGGGAGGGGTGAGCACAGTGGCAATGACCAGATGTGGCTATGACCTCCACTTTGCTTTGATTTCATGGCCAATCTTTTGGGGGTATTTGCAGGGTTTCTCTGATCTCTTGCTCTATGGCCTGCCTCTCCTAAACTTAGCTCTAGATACCCACCTTGACACTGGGGAGATGGTTTACTTGGTTTGGATCCCTTGCACCCATATAAGAAGCTGGGTATAATAGCACACACTGAAGCCCAGCACTGGGAAGGCAGAGACAGGGGGATCCCTGGAGTTCATTGGATAGCCAGCAGAACTGAATTGTTGAGGTCCAAGTTCAGTGAGAAAACAGGGTCTCTCAGCCGGGCGGTGGTGGCGCATGCCTTTAATCCCAGCACTCAGGAGGCAGAGGCAGGCGGATCTTTGTGAGTTCGAGACCAGCCTGGTCTACAAAAGCTAGTTCCAGGACAGGCTCCAAAACCACAGAGAAACCCTGTCTCGAAAAACCAAAAAAAAAAAAAAAAAAAAAAAAAGACAGGGTCTCTCTCTGAGACTGATCTATAACTCCAGTTCCAAGGAATCTGATGCCCTTGTCTGGTCCCAGCTGGTACTGCTGTGTATACATGGTGTACAGACTTATATGAAGGCACACACTAATGTTGGGGCCATTTGGAGTCATGGCCTCCAGCTGCTCTTCCCTGTTAGAGATCTTCTGATTTAAGTTAACTGAAAGCTGTGCTTCACGAGCATGTGTTGCCTTGCCTTGAAAATCAGAGGATAAGGTTTTCACCTGTTGGCCCACCTGACTGTTGGGTATATAAGCCTCCATGGTGCTACTTACCAGTGGCTTCTTACCAGTAACTAGGTCCGTGTCTCTGTCTTTCTGTCTGTGCTGTCTCCCTCTATGTCTGTCTGTGTGTCTTTGTGTGTTTCAACCTCCAGCCCCTTGCCCGAAGCTCGGGAATTATATGGTAGCACACAGAGCGCAAAAAGGCGTTGAGCACGGCAAATGGAGGTTCCACTGAGATCGGGAACTAGGGAATGCTGAGAGGTCGCCCTTGGAAGGTGAGGGTGGATTGGGGTATATGTTAATCCTGACGTCCTTCGCTCCACGTAAAAATCGGGAAATGGTGGTACAAGCCTGCGAGCCTGCAAACCAGCATATAAAATAAAATCACATAAACCTTTAAAAAAAAAACAAAAAAGGAGGTGAAGAGTAATAGAAGATGACCCCTGACTTGACATCTGGCCTTCACAATAAATGCATGCATGTGCACATTCAACACATACATACATGCATGTACACATGCACGCACACATATACACATACATGCTCATATTTGTATACCTTGCTTCAGGGCCAGTTCATCTCTTCTCCCTCCTGCCCCACGAGGAAGTTAAAATGAACACTGGGATCATTTGTATCTGAAATGTTATTCACGGCGTTGCTATTTTGGAAGGCTGTGGAACTTTTAGGAAATTGGACCTAGCTGGAGGAGGAAGGCTCCTGGAGCGGGCTCTTGGGAACATATTCCTGTCATCTCTGCTTCCTAGCCCCCTTAAGATGAACCAAATCAATTTGCCTCAGCCTCACAAGTATTGGATGATAGGCATGAGCCACCAAGCCTGACTTGCAATGGTGACATTCTGATGCTCCATACAGACATGAAGTTTGGGGATCACAATTCAGCTGAGCATTTGTTTTGATGTTTTACTTGTGTGAAGGCCTGTGCTTCTGAGCAGAGCTGCAGGCTGCTGTGTTATTCCTGACCACACTGGGAAAAGAGACCCAGCCAGGCAAGGTGCCTGACTGAGCGAGTGCTCACTCACACCAAGTAGGGAGCTGGCAGAGTAGAAGTCAGTGTTCCCATGCAGAAAATGATTCTTGGGTAGGCCATGCCACCTTCACGGCCATGGCCTCCACCACAGGTCAGGACTATTGCTGGGCAGGGTCCTGCTCCTTTGTCTGTCATCCCACTGAGAGCTGGCACTTCAGGTGGCTGCCCTGCGGGCCCCTCCAGGTAGGCTCCAGGGCCTTCAGAACAGGGTAATGATCAGGAGTGTTCTTTATCACATCCTACTTAATGGTCCATTAAAGGCAAGTTGGGGCCTAATGATTATAGGGAGAGTTCTACTGGCTGTGCCTTTGAAATACATGGAGGTTGCAAGCACTGGGCAGAACTGGGTGTTTGAAGTTGTGGTCCTTCCAGGAGCATCTGGAAGGCTGTACTGCCCGCATTACAGACACACCGGCACAGCCGCTCTCAGAGGGGCCCAGTGCTGGGCTGGGCTCTGCTCTTCTCTCTGGTTTTGACTCTCCTCCTAACCCCAGGATGCTCCTTTAAGCCTTTCTTTGGTGTTGGGTGTGGAAACCTGCGGGGGGGGGGGGAGTAAAAGGGTATTTTTTTCTTCATTTATGTATTTGATGTTTTTGTTGTTGTTGTTTGTTTGTTTTAGAGGCAGGGTTTCTCTCTGTAGCCCTAGCTGGCCTGGAACTCATTCTGTAGACCAGGGTGGTCTCGAATCAGAGATCTACCTGCCTCTGCCTCCTGAGTACTGGGGTTAAAGGCGTGCACTACTACTGCGTGGCTTTAGGGAGGGGATTTTTTAATTTAATTTTATTTTTTCATTTGTCTCTGAGCTGAACTTTAGGGAATGTTAATTCCAAAGAACCAGGCTTGTCTTATTAATTCAGGTCAAGCCAAGAGATAACTATGGATTCTGGTAACAAGTTTAAAACAAATTGACATTTGGGGTCAGGGGCATCCCCATCCTCATTGAAAGCCTGGGGCAAAAGGCTATATTTGGGGGACTAGCAACTTCATTTTCCTACACACTCATACATCCCAAAATACTTATCAAGTACCTATTTTGTGTTCTCTAATGGAGACAGCAATAGACACTCTGGGCTCAGTGTCTGGGAGAGTTAGGAGAGCCTAGGTGAGAGATGACATGGGATGGAAACAAGTGTCCTTGGAAGGAAACGAAAAGGGAGCTGGCATAGGTTGTGCTGAGGGTTGTCATTTAGGAATGAAGGTGAGCTAAGCCAAAAGGTACACATGGATCTCCACGAGAGGGGAGCTGCCTTGCGAAGACATGGAGGAAAACTGAACAAGTGCAAAGGGGCAGAAAAAGCATGGAGTCTTGCATATTAACCCCGGAAGAATAGTGTGACTGGGAGGAGCTAAGCAGGGCAAGTAGGATAGAGAATGCAGGAAGGGTCTGGCTGAGCTTTTGTGCCCTGGGCACCATGGGGAGTTTGGGTGGGGAGTGACTTGGGTTGAAAGTCTCTTTCTTGAAGTATCTAGTTTCTCAGCTTCCTATTTTGGGGAGCACCAACAGACCGGAGCTTGCAGCCTGCTCTGGCATTTGTAGTTGAACCCAACCTACCGAGTCAGAATTCAGCTTGCTGCAAGGGGAAGCTGCGCCAAGGCCTGCTGGGGTCTCCCAGACTGACTATGATGGGACTAGAGAAGATCCCACCAGAAAAGACTCCTGCGGCCAGCACCTGCTGTCAGACACGTGGGAAAGTGGCGCCTGCTGCCTCAAGACCAAGGGTGGCGGGGAGTGGCGCTGATTCAAAGAGCCAGGCCTCCCCTCCCCTCTCTGCCTTTCACAGGAGCCTGCACAGGTGCCTGGCAGGTGTGAGGCCCCACAGAGTCACAAGGGAGTGACGCGCGAAGTCTGTCTCACTACCTCCCTGGCCAACCGGAGACTCTCAGGTCCTCTGGTCTGCTTCTCTATCCCTTCCTGGAAAAGGGGAGGTGGCTGGGGTGAACAAATGGGAATGGACAGAGCAGCTCAGTTCCCCAGGGCCACCTGGGCTCCCCCAGCAGGGCATGTGCTTCTCTGGTCTGTTTGAGAAGTGATTTGCTGTGTGATTTTGGCAAAGGGAAGAAAGGCTGGGCCTGGACCATGTGTGTGCCCAGGAAAGCCCTCAGTGAGCCCGGCTCCGATAGAACCTGAGCTAGTTTCCACCTTTCAAGTTCCTTCCCCAACAGATGCAACCACTCCCTGTCAACTCTCTCTGCCCTATAACCCTCCTCTTCCTTTATCCTTCCTTCCTTTTTAATCCTGGTGTGGTTTTCTATTTTGTTTACTAACTCTGGTTGACCTTGAACTCACTACGGAGACCAGGCTAGCCTCAGACTCACCTGCCTCTGCCTCAGAAACACTGAAGTTAAAGGTGTATATCACCATACAGGCTTTTCTTTCCTCCCTCCCCCTCTTTTTTTTTCTTTCCTTCTTTTTAACAAAGAAAGATTCTCCTGCTGTAGCCTAGGTCTCAGTGTCTAGTGCCCACTCAGCAGCTGGCATCACAGGTGTGTGTCACCACTTCCAACTCTCCTTCTAAAGTATTAATTTTGTTGCTGTTGTTTGAGCTTTTGGTGTCTTAAGACAGGGTCTCATGTATGTAGCTCATGCTGATCTTTAACTTGCTATGTAGCCAAGGATAATTTTTTTTTTCTCCAGAGACAGGGTTCTCTGTAGCTTTTTGGGGCCTGTCCTGGAACTAGCTCTTGTAGACCAGGCTGGCCTCGAACTCACAAAGATCCTCCTGCCTCTGCCTCCCGAGTGCTGGGATTAAAGGTATGTGCCACCACTACCCGGCCCACCAAGGATAATCTTAAACTGGCTTCAGAAGACCGCAGGAATTAAGAAGGAGCAGAGGTCAGGCCACCAGCGCTGAAGAACAGTAGGGCAGAGGTGGCCCTATGTGGGGACAGCAGATCAGTTGGCCTGACCCAGATGTCAGAGCTTCAAATGCAGCATCTGTCTGTAGTCAGCAATGTTGGTCCCACAGTCTCTGCAGGAGGTAGAATGAGGGGACAGGAAAGGGGTGGCTTCAAGAAGTGCAGCTCAGAGATGCCTCTCAGGGCCTGACAGTGTCCCCAGCTAGTGTGAGTGGCCCCAAAGCCAGCCTTATCTCACAGCAGAGTACCCCTCCCTCCTCTACCCAAGGGTTTGCATCCCTGCCTGGGCCAGGGAGTGTCCCACAGGGGCAGGACTTTGTACTTCAATCGGCCTTTCATCTGAAGCCCCCAGGACCATGCCAGCTGGCTTAATTAGGGGTCCCATGCCACCTAAGTACTGTTTTGTAGCTGGACAGAGCACAGAAGACAGGGATTAAGTGATTTGTCCAAGATTATACTGCAAAGGTGCAAAGATCCATCTTCTGGGGGATAGGGACATCCCCAGCTTCTGCCCGCCACCACCCCTTGCCTGTTGAGTCTTGTCCTCTCAGAGCCCTGAGCCCTCAGCTGGTGGCCTGAAGCCAGGGATATCTGTAAAGGTCTCTGCCTGCTGGCAGCCACCACACTGCTAGATGCTGACTGCTCAGTCAGTGATTGAGGGATCTTTCCAAGGACCTCTGAAAAGACAATCATAGATGGCAAAGTCCAGAATCAGCTCCAATAGAACCCACAAGGCCTCCCTTGGGGCTGCTGCTGGCTCTGAGCCTCAGGGTGCTGGGCTGGCAGGGATGAGGGGGCCGGATGGAGATGCCTGGCTGTGAGGCAGCCTGCCTGTGGGCCCTTGTCCTGCTGGGAAATTCCTGGCGTTCTTTCTTCGGTTTGTGAGCTCATGACAAGGGAGGTGGGTGCCTTTAAAAGCCAGAAAATAAGCTGTTCATGGCAAAGAAACAAACAAATGCCGTTCTGAGCTTAAGTATGGTCCCTCTGGCCCAACTTGGGTGGAGTGGAGGATTGTATGGGGATGGGGAGTCTATTGTCCTTGGTGGCACTTGTTTGAGGGGATGGGAGTCATTGTCCTTGGAGGTACTTGCTGAGTCCCATGTGGCCACTCTCCCTTCTTGCTTCCCTGCACTTGCCATTTCCTGGTCCCTGCTGCTGCTTGGAAACCAGGCTGGTCTCTGTGTCCTGCCCCCACAGCCTGGTCTCAGGACAGATTCTGCCTACCAAGTAAGGCCCCTGCCCTGCTTCAAACAGCCCAACAACTCCAGCTTCACTCCTAGCAGGCGTTTAGGGCCTGCAAGGGTCCCCCACACCCTTGGCCTTTTCCTGCCACCCCAACATCCTTTCCTACTGCTATCTTGGAACTTTTCCGATCCAGTCCCCAGCCCACTATGCCTTGTACTAAGGGCACCTTGCCCACCCTGGAAGTGTTTGCTGACTCCCTGCTGGCTTCTGGGCCCCTCCTGAGCACAGCTTCCTGGGGCACCAGGCGCATTCCCCAGAAACCCCCATCTCCTTCCTTGACTCTCACTGCCTTCTAAAACAATGCCCCATTTTCTTACTTTCTTTCTTACCACCAGTTCCCTGCCAGGGGCTCAGGCCCCATTCTGGTCTGACCACTCCTCAGCTCATCACAAGCTGAAGGAGCCCTGGGCAGCAGAAGGGTGGAGTGAGCTCAGCGGGCAGTGTGTCCAGAGTCAGCATGGCAACCGACGTCCGTTAGAATCATAGATCAGGCAAGGACAGGGTGGTGATCCCACTGCTGGCTGTGTCCATGCTGAATGCTCCTTCTAATCCCTCCTATGTTACCTATGCATGAGCACAGTCCCTCAGCCATGACTAAAGCCCCATCCAAGCTTCTCACCACTCTTAGCCCCATTGGGAGGGTCACTGTCCCTTAGCAATACAATCCCTGAGACAGGAGCGTGGGAGAATCCTTATGGCTCCAGAAAGAAGAGCTGAGAAACAACTTCCTGGGGGAAAAACAAAACAAAACAGGAGGCGGGGCTGCATCTCAGCCTCTGATAACCCAGCAACCTGTTAGTGTATTGTGTCTCCTGGTGGCTTGGATGCTGTTACTTGTTTTTGAAATAGTTTTATGTAGCCCAGGGTAAACTCCAACTTGCTAGGTAGCTGAGGATTACCTCAGATGAATATCCTGTCTCAGTGTCCTGAGTGTTGGAATGACAGACTTGTTAGAGAACTGGACAGACTCTGAAGACCAGACTGTTTGAACATTTGAAGTTAGCTCTACCAGCGGTGAGAGGGACAGTGCCACATGCCAGGAAACCATTTCTCCAAACTTGCTTGTTCAAAACCTGAGGCTGAAGACAAGAGAAACAGGGACTTATTTACAGGTAAGAAGAGGGAGGTTAGGAGAGGGTACGGCCGCTGGCCCAAGTCCCACGGAAACCATGTGACCTGACTGGGCTTCCCTGAGCACCATGTAACACGCTGACTGGAATAACTAAGGTCCAAAACTGAGGGTGAGGGATAAAGGGATCTGAGGTCCATGGCCTCCCTGCGGGGCAGGAGCTGTGGAAGAGAGCCCTCAGCCCCCTGGATGGCTTCCTGGCAAACCTCAGCCCCTCTGCGCTCCTTCTGGTTCCTGTTTGTGGCAGCCATTAAGGACAAGACCCTGCGTTAGCACATGAATAGCCAGGGATTTCCTGGGCCAAGTAGCTCGCGAAAATGCACATTTCTCACCAAAAGGGCCCTAGTTGGGCACTGCACATACCAGCAAACGGCCAGCTTGAGCCCTGCACCAGGTGTGAAGGCAGCTTGATGCTCCCAGGGGGCTGCCTGGGTCTTACCTAGCTGAAATAAGCCAACCTCAGCTTTGCAGGAACAGACATCCTGAGTTCCCCAACAGACCCAGGCCTTCACCCCCAACAGGAAGGAAGGCAAGGTTTAGAAGTATTCCCTCAGACCAGATCCTTGACCTCCTGTTCATGCTCATTCATTGACATCATGGACCTTTGTCCTGTCCTTCCAGCATGCTGGTTCCTGCTCTAGACCCTGGGGTGCCTCAGCAAAGCAGGCAGAGGAGATGGAACCCTGCTCTTACAGGCTCAGAGCCTGTGGCAGGGGCATAAAGAGTGGAAAGATAGATGTGTGGGCTTGGGAGGCCTGCTTCAGCAGGGCTCAGGAAAGACAGCCTTTGAGGCAATGAAGTGCAAAGGCCCTGGGGCTTGCCTGGACAGGGAGAACTTGCAGGGCTTGCTCTGGCCCCGCTGAGTCCAGTGTTTAGTGATCCACTCGAGTATGGTGCTGTCTGTGCTTTAATCCCAGACACTTTCACACAGGGCCAGCTCCTCTGTTCCCTGTGCCTGGGGTTGACAGGCCAGTCCTATGCCTGTTCTGTGCACAGCCCAGTCAGGTCGGTGGAGCTGGGATAGGCAGTGCTTCCCCAGCTGTAGGAAGCCGAATGTTCGCCCTGCTACTCCCCAAAAGATAAGTCTACCTCTTAGCTTCTGAAACCTTTCTTGGAAATGGGGGCTCTGCAGAGGCAACATTGCTGAAGTTCTCAAGAATATCATACTGGGTTCTGAGCAGGCCTAAATCTAGCAGCAGGTGCCCTTTCAGAGAAGCGGAAGGGAGAGAGCAGGGGCACCTGGGGACAGTCCTGGAGCCCAGGAGCTCCATGAGGAGGCAAGAAAGAATCTGCTCTGAACCTGGGGAGGGGATACAGCCCTGCCCACCCCACTGCCAACTGCTGGCTAGCAGGACTATAAGGAACTTAAGTCTGTGTTGTTCAAAACCATGAACCAAAGCCTTGTGTGACCTCATAGGAAATACACACACGTGTCCTCAGAGTCTTCAGCATGGATGGGGCCCATTTTAGATATTCACAAATTCTTGCCTGCTAGGAGAAGGCCTCAGGAGACTCTGGGGTAACATGGCTTGGCCATCCATTGTAGCCCCTACCTGCGGGGAGGATGTGAGGGTGGGAGGTGGGTGGAGGTCTGGGAGAAAACATTGCTTCAGCACGTGTGTTCCTTCCCAAGGCCTTCTAGACAGTCTGGGGCCCTGGCTGAACCTAGGCTGGGCCTAAGCTTAGATCTTTCTGGAGCCCCCAGTGCTCTTCTGAGTCTGAGGGAGGCACAGCAACCCAGGCTAGGCTCTCTGTGGCCCTACTGTCCCTCGGGAAGGCAATTAGGGGCTATTTGAGGTCATGAGCATATTCTGGTGGCAAATGTAACCTTAATGACATTAGCTCTGAAGTACAAATAAGCCTGGCCCTGGAGGGGTTCAAAGAGGCTCAGGAGGGTTGGGGTCTTCTCCAGGTCTGCTTGCCTCTCTATAAACCTCCTGGGCTGGTTTGAGAGGCTTGGAAGAGTCCAGGGCTCCCTAGGGAATGGGAGGGAAACTCTCATCTCACCACACCAAGGCAGGTCAGGGGGCACTGACCTTTCAGGTGATTGGCTCAAGGGCCTGAACTGAATCTCAGGCTTACCTGCATTGAAGTGTTGAGGGCCTCGCTCTACCTCATCCATCTTCACAAGTATGCCCTCCACTCTGCACTTCCTAACTTGGGATGTGGACAGGGTACCAAGCCCTGAGGACTAGAGGAGAGGCCAGTGGGTGACTCTGTGTACTGCACATGAGAAGGTTTTGTTATAGGGGACTGGGTCTCCAAATGCTGGAGGCCTAGCCCCCAGTAGCTCAGGATGCAGAAGAACGGGGCCGCTATTATGAGACTGATCCCACAGAGCTGTATCCTTATAGGTAGAGATCAGGGACATGTTCAGACACAGGGAGAAGACAGTCTGGGAGCTGCACAGCTGTGGATTTCCAGCCTGAGGACATGGGACATCGGAAGGTGGCTATCAAAGTCATTGGCTGTAGAGCCCTACCCTAGTGGCCTGAATCTGCCTCCAAATTCCTTGCTTTTCTTTTTCCTAGCTTATTTTCTTTTGTGACAGGGACTATGTAGCCCCTGGCTGGTCTGGAACTCACCATGTAGACCAGTGTAGCCTCACACTCTTAGAGATCCTTTTGATTGTGTTCACCAAATTTTGAATTCTGGGATTAAAGTGTGCACTATCACTCCTAGTCTTTTTGCTTGTTTCTTTGTTTTTGTTTTTTGAGACAAGATCTCATTCAGTCCAGGCTACTCAATTTGTGGCTAAAGGACTTTTACGTCCCTATTCCTCTGCTTCCAATACTCAAACACACATATACATCTAACCAGGAAGTGATGGTGCACACCTGTAATCCCAGCACTCAGGAGGCAGAGGCAGGTGAATCTCTGTGAGCCCTAGGCCAGCCTGGTCTACGCAGTCAGTGAGTTAGTAGAGGTCAGCCAGTCTCAAAACTGACCAACCAATCAGCCAGTTAATTAATTAATACTCAACTGATCAGGAGAACTGAGTGGTTTAAAAGTGTAGGAACAGGACTAGGATGTAGTAGCTAAGTGAGAGGCAGGGTGCTAGCCTGGCATGACAGGGCTGTCTCTGAGTTGGATCCTGTTTTAATGGTCAGTTTGACACAACACAGTCACCTGAGTCTCAGTTGAGGAAGGGCTCAGAGCATCAGGGTCCACAGCCAAGTCTCTGGGGAACTGTCTTGATTGTTAATTGATGTAGGAGACCCAGCCCACAGTGGGCGGCTCCAATCCCTGGGCAGGTGAATCCTGGCTAATTTTTGTTTGTTGTTTCTGTCTTTGAGAGAGAATCTCATTATACAGGAAAGCCAGGAACTCACAGTGATCCACCTGCCTCTGAATCCCCAGTGGTGGAAATAAAGGTGTACACCATAGGGCCTGGTGATCCTGTGCTGTAAAAGAAAGCCAGCCAAGCATGAGCCTGAAAAGGAGTCGGCAAGCAGAACCCTCCATGGTTCCTGCTGCGTTTCTCTGGCTGTGCGTTTTTGTTGGAGGTGATGCCGTATGGAAAAGCAAGCAGGTTTGTCTTCAAGCTTATGCCTTGACTTCTCATCTCTCATGGACTGGACTTAGAAGCAGAATAAACCCTTTCGTCTCCTAAGCTGCCTTTGGTCAGGGTCTTTTATCACAGCAACAGAAAGGAAATGAGGACAGGTTCCTTTGTACTGAAAAAAAAAAAATAGAAATAAGAGTGTCTTCAGAGGTCAAGGTAACAGTCTTGAACTGTGTGCCCTTTAATGCTCACATAACCCGGGCATTGTGATTTGGGGTATCCGGATGTGTTCCTCAGTGAAGGTACTCTGTGTATTGAGTCTGCTAGTTAGGAGGTTGCTGGGAGTCTCTTCCCCCGGAGGCTACTCTGCAAGTGGCTGGGTGACTTGCTCCTGTCTGCTTTGGGGTAGCTTCTGGCCAGGGAGAAAAAGGATGGCTGACCCAACACTCTGTAGGGTGGCCCAGTTTCTCCCTGAGCAGGTACTGTGTTCCCAGGAACCATGTACTGTTCAAAGTTCCTACTTCCTGGCACTGGGACACTGAGGCAGGAGGATGAGGAGGTGACGTAGGCACTGAGACAGGAGGAGGTGGTGAAGGCCAGCCTGGGCAACATAGTGAGATCCTGTCTCAAACATACACATGAACAAACAAAACATTCTATTTCTATCTGATCCACAAGAGTAGAGCCCCCACGGACAAACTCAAACACAAGGAACAAGAAAATATAAGGCCAGGTATGTTGGTGCAGGCCCATCCTTGGTCTCTGAATTCAAGGTCAGTTGGGACAAGTGAGACCCTGTCAAAAAAAGCAAAACGGGAGAACTGAACATGATCTGCAAAGCTAATGACTGTGAGAACTCTACTCCTGTCTCGATGAGGGCATCCCTTCTGTTCCTTTGTCCCATCCTGTCTTCAGTACCTGGACTGGCTTTACCCCAGGCAGATGAAGTCTCTTTTCTTCCTTCTGGGACAATAGACACAGGACCTTGGGTGTCCGACTCTTTAGTGGCTCAGAACACTGAAGGTGGCCAGCCTCAGTCACAAATGGAAAATGTTCCAGGTTGGGGCTGGAGAGATGGCTCAGAGGTTTAGAGCATTGCCTGCTCTTCCAAAGGTCCTGAGTTCAATTCCCAGCAACCACATGGTGGCTCACAACCATCTGTAATGGGGTCTGGTGCCCTTTTCTGGCCTGCAGGCATACGCACAGATAGAATAATGTATACACAATAAATAAATATTAAAAAAAAAAAAGAAAATGTTCCAGGCTATTGGAACTCTGTCTTTGTCTTCCCCCAGCCATGTCCAGCAGAGTGAAGAGCATAGACTTTGGGACATATTGTCTAGGAAGGTCAGGGGACCCATAGGAGGAGGAAGGGCCCAAGTGCCCTCCTTCCACTTTCCCCAGGAAAAAGGAACTTTGCAAAACTGGGTTGGGTATAAGTGGCTTCCCTCTGCCATTTCCGGAGCCTGAGGAGTAATGGGTACCCATCTCCAGGAGGAGCTGGTAGCCACCTGAGGACCCCCAGTGACTGAGGGCTCACTTTGTCCCTTTTTACTGTGGGAGTCCCTTCAGGATAGAAGCTGATTCTGCTTTTGCCAGAAGACTCAGAGCTAGCAAACCTTGCAAGCTCTGCTTGTCCCCAGAACCATCATTATCAGCATTGGGCTAACCCAGGACAGCTAACCAGGAGCCCAAGTCAAAAAGACTCCCATGAAAGATGCAAGGTTTCACACAACCCAGGTTAGCCTTAAACTTACTGTGTAGCCCTGGATGACCTTGAACTCCCGAGGTTCCTGCCCTAGCACCAGTTTTCCATCACACCACACCTGACAAGCTGGCAAGCTGTCAACTCCCGGTAGAGGAAGATGACCTTCATCACGTGAGCCTCTTGCCTCTACTTCCCCACTGCTGAGTTTCTGGTTTGTTTGTTTTTTAAGACAGGGCCTGAGTGTAAACTGGGCTGTCATTATTTAATGGTCAGGCTCAATGAAGGCGCTTAACAGAGCATTCACCTCCAGGGCCTGCTATGCGAGCCTCTTCTTCCTTCTGGGACAATAGACACAGGACCTTGGGTGTCCGACTCTTTAGTGGCTCAGAACACTGAAGGTGGCCAGCCTCAGTCACAAAGAGACATTTCTGCCAATGCTGACATGAAATGGAGGGGCACAGATGCCTCTCAGTGAGAAGAGAGCAGAGGGGACAGATGACAGAGCTGTTCCTACCCAGGACTCCAGCATCCATCCAGTGAACCTGGGGCGCCTACATGTAGGCTGTTCAGAAAGGGTTACTCTGGGCTTGGCCAGCTGTCCAGGACCTCTGACTGTTTTACATGCTGTGAGCAATCCTTAAATAAAGGAATGAGGCCACCTGTCAGGTGCCCCCCACCGAGTCACCTGCTTTCCAAACTCCCCTAGGGATGGAGGCCACTTCACTCAGGGAGGTGAGGGTGGAAACAGCTTTGGCTGACCGCACCCTGTGGTGCGTCTCCCTGCCCCGTCACTGCAGTGCCAGTCTAGCAGCGCTGGTCTGGCTCATGTGGAACCCTGACTGGGTAGCATTATGCAGTCACTCAAGGCAGCTTCAGGTGGGCCACAGCTCAGTGTGCCAACTGACTTCCCTCGTAGCCATTGTCACCAGAAGAAAGTCTCTATTTGGCCACAGTAATTCTTTAACACTAGAAAGTTTTCCTGAAGAAAGGGAGTCAGGGCAACTCCAGAGTCACCCACCCGTGGCACTCTAGTTGTGCTGAACTGGATGTTTCCCCAAGTGTGATAAGCTGGACCTCATAGCCTGTGGTAGTGTGGACTGTGCAAGCTCTCCCCCTAAATTAAAAACCTAAGGTCGCCAGGCATGGTGGTGCTGGTCTTTAATCCTAGCATTCAGGAAACAGAGGCAGGCAGATGTCTGGGAGTTCAAGGCCAGCCTGGTCTACACAGGGAAGTTCTATCTCAAACAAAACAACCCAGGGCCGGTGAAGTGGCCCAGTGGATAAGGCAGCTACCAAGCATGATGACCTAACGGTAAGAACTTTTTGGTTTTGGATTTTCAAGACAAGGTTTCTCTGTGTATCCCCGAACGTCCTGGAACTCACTCTGTGCATCTGCCTGCCTCCGTGTGCACAATCATTGCCCGCCCAAGAACTAATCTTAAAACAAAACAGGATCTCTTAGTTGTCCTAGAACTCAGAGATCCCCTGCCTCTGTGTACTGATCAAGAACTGATTTTTTTTTCCCCCCGGTTTTTCAAGAAATGATTTTAGAACTTGCTTTGTAGACCAGGCTGACCTTGAACTCACAAAGATCTGCCTGATTCTGCCCCCAAGATGTAGGCCACCACTGCCAGGCAGAACTGACTTTTCTAAATTGTTCTCTCCATGCCCACATTCTACGCTGAAGCCCATGTTCAAACACAAGAAAAACCTCAAACTAAAACAGAACAAAGACACACAGCTCTACTCAGTGCCTGCCACAGAAGCAAGAACACTCTTTCCTTTATTCTTAATCCCATAATCCCTCTGTGCTGGAGGTTGCCAATCCAAAAGTACCAGTAGATCAACAATGGGCTGCCATTGGCAACCCAAGTCACCTTGTTTGACTGGAACATCCTTGCCGAGGACCCCAGGAGCCAGCAGGACAGGGTCCGCTCAAGATTCCAGCTGCTTTTGACTGTGCGAATAACACTTTCATCATTCCCTTGGGGTGCTGTAATGGGGTAGCTTAAGGCCTTGTGTGTGTGGAGCCAGCCTGGCAGCTGGAGTCTGAATGGGTCAGGTGGACCCTCCAGAGTTGGGCAGGACCACCTTTCTGCCTGAGGTGTTTCTCTGGAATTTGCTCTGTGCCTGGCCTCCTTGGTGAGCCCATCCTAGTCATTTATTATTACTACTACCACTAGTACTACTGTTACTGAAATAGGCTCTCACATAGGCCAGGCTGACCCCAAACTCACAGTGGAGTGGAAGATCACCTTGAAATTAGGATCCTTCTGTTTTCACCTCTCAGTGTTGGGATTCCAGCTGTGCACCACTACAACCTACTCAAGAGATGCTGGGGACCCAAGCCAAAGGCTTCGTGTGTCAGGCAAGCACTCTGAAGCCTGTGAGTTAGACCTCTAG
Organism: Dicrostonyx torquatus; assembly: GCA_028555095.1. Lineage (NCBI taxonomy): Eukaryota > Metazoa > Chordata > Mammalia > Rodentia > Cricetidae > Dicrostonyx > Dicrostonyx torquatus. The sequence goes on from JAQHUG010000157.1 coordinate 990,337, forward strand.
CCCCTACCTATTTATTTAATTGACAGGGTTTCTATGCTCTCTGGCAGTCCTGGAACTCTCTGTAGACTAGAATGGTCTTGAACTCAGACCTGCCTGCCTGTCTCCTGAGTGCTAGGATTAAAAAGTGTACACCACATTGAGTTTCTAAAAGACAGTACACCTCAGACTCCATTGTGGACTACGGTTCCATCTTAAAAAGGAAGGCAAAACAAACCCAAAATTGTAAACACGCCCTGATATAGACAAGTTATAAATGTATAAGGACAACTAACACCAAATGTTAGCCTGGTGTGGTGGTGTAAACCACCTCAGTACTTGAGTGGACACCGTCTTTTCCGGCTTCTAATTTGATCCCACCTCTTCACTGAGAACAGTCAATTGACCTAGCCAAACCCACAGGTAGTGCCTGTTGACTGTTCTCAGTAGGCCCCACTTTGCTTTGGTGATTATGTACCCACCAGGGCTGTGGATAGACTTCACAGACCAAGGTAGGCAGCAATAGAGTCCCACTGAGGGGAGGCACTAGGATATGGCAAAACTGGGACATCCTTGCTTCCCAGTCTGTTATCAAAGCCACATTAGCTGGCAAAAATCTGTCTCCCTGCTCCCATCCTGCTCAGCTGCACATAGAAAAAAGATGAAGCAGACACAGGGGCTTCAAGACACGTTTGCCATTTTAATATCTTTGTCAATCATTCCCATCTCCATGGGGCTCTCATGATCGAATGCTTCTCTCCGATCCAGTGTGCACAGCACATACTATCTCTGGGTCGACACCTGTATTAACTACAGACCGACTCTTTGTAACCACGGCAGATACAGAAACCATAAACCCATCCCACAACAAAATTGCAAAGGTACAGCTTTGTCCTTGGACACAGACAGGAAAGGAAGCTGAAGAAACGGAACAGGAGGTCAGGGAGGACCACAGCCTGTTGGAGGCAACCTGGCTGCCGAGAACCCCATTAGAGCAGGGCAAGTGCCTTCCACCTGTAGTCTCAACACTTGCTGACTCAAGCAGGAGCCATTCTGGGATACAATAAGACTCCGCCTCTTATCTCATCCCTGCCTTTTCAAAAAAGAGGGAGACATACTTTTGATTGAGTGGCCTGGCATGTGCCTGACTTCAACCCCCAGCCCATAGTGTGTGTGGCCCTGCGCCTCTAAATTTAGCACTTTGGAAGTGGGGGCAGGAGGATCAGAAATTCAAGGTCATCCTCAGCAACATAGCAAGTCAGGGCCAGCCTGGGCTATGAGTCCCTTTAAAAAAAAAAACAAAAAAACTAGTAACAACAACAACAAAATAAAAGACCTTCAACTACCTTTCCCCCCCCACACACACTCTTGGAGTCTAGGACCTGTTTTCAAAAACACAAAATTTGTATTGTCCTGTAAGCCAGCAAACATAAAGGGAAGTTTGGGACATTCTCCCACCTCAACTTGGGGCGTGTCCCCTTCCTTCTTGGGCTGTGGTACAGAATAGTATTTTAAGTATCCGATTAGCATTCAAACAAAGAGTTTTTGAAAGGAATGTGAAAGACAAAAAAAATGCCAATCAGATTTTCCCAGTCTTGCTGTCTGTAGCCTCCCATAAAGTTAATTTGGGATGTGGCTCAGAAGCCTCCCAGCAAAGTCTTAACGTCTTGGGGAGAAGCATTTGGGGCATTCACTCTAGCAAGCTAAGGTCATTTTGTATAAACTCCAAAGAGTCATTCATTAAAATTAAATGTTTGCCCTCACCTTAGCCCTTTTTTTAAATGCCGCCGACCCTGCCTCTTCCATCTTGGTCTCAGCGACAGGGGTTACATTCGTAAAATAGATAAAGAAAAATATAAGGGTTACTTGACTTGGTGACCATATAGTGCACTCCGACAGCTGGCCGCGCATATTTTCACCATGAATACCCCTTACTAAAAGTAAATCATTGGGTAAAGATAGCTGGAACGTGACAAGAGTCCAGCAGGGCGCACGATGCTACATGTGGTAGAGACGTCGGCAGGCGCACCCGGGAGAGTCTCCAGCTTGATCACCAGGGGCTCAGGAACTCTGAGGTAGATGGGAATAGAATGCATTCACACTGGGACTGCACAGGCGAGCGAACTCCTGCAGACAGAACGCCTTAGGGCTGGGAGGGACAGTTCACTCTCAAATTGTGGAGTTCCAGTACAAAGCTCCCCAAATTCAGGGAAGCCTGTTTTTCTCCGTTTGTTTTTTTTTTTTTTTTTTTTGCAAAACACTTTCTGTTGTATCCTGACAAGCCATCCTTTATCACAAAAAGTAGAATTCCATCCCTACAGTCTTGAGTTGTGGAACACGCACCTCCTTGTCCATTCCTAGTTCCTTTCCAGGCAATTGACAAAGTTCCAGTGGCTATAAGCCACGTGCCCTGTTTGGCCAGTCCAAAAAAGGCAAACAGGAGTTTATAAAGTTGTCTAAGGGTCTCTCCCATCCGGTAGGTCGAGGAAGATTGACTGCTAGAGTTCAAAGATCAGTCTTGGAGATCTAAAAACAGAGGCGGGAGGACTTCCAGGACGCACTTCTGTCCCTGGAGTAAACCGATCCGTTCGGGTTCATACCAAAGGGAGCTGAGGGAGCGGCTGCTTCAGGATGCTCCCCAACTGGAAGGAACAATCGCAGGGTCCTCCTGACTGGCTCAGAGGCCCTAGGCAGGCCTTTCCAGACACAGAGAGGCCAGACACCCTTGGAATCTGATGTCACTGAGTTAAGAGACTCACACATGAAATAGCAGCACTCCCTGGGCTTTGATACTGAAGCAAGTCCGTCCCACTGCACCAAAAAAAAGTCTAAGCTTCATTGGATTTGCTTGTTCTTTTTGGTCATTTCCCCCACCCAGAAAATGAAAATACACAGAATTATAAATAATTGGACATCAGTATATACATATTTAAATATTAATTTAAATATCTTACACCTGTTTTTGCAAACAATTCTCCATGGAGAGAAAGTGCTCCTCCTGAGGGGTGGGGTGTGCTTCCGAGGCTGAGGCAGGGCTCCAGAGGGTCACAGTCTAGGAAGGAAGTGGGTTACCTTCATGGTAGGCGACACTCGGTTCCCTTTCTTGGTCCGCCCGTTCTTACTGAGGGCCATGAACATGCCTGGGTGCGCGTAGGATTCGTAAGCGTTGTAATTGTTGGGCAGAAGAATCTCTTTGAATTTACACTCATCGGTAAAGAAAGGCTAAGAAAGAGGACACAGGGTGAGCCAGGGACCTGTTGCAGCAAGGCCCAAGAGGTCTTTCTAGGCAGGGTGTCAAGTCTGTCTGTCCCAGGCTTCAAGGAGATGTTAAGCCCACGCTAGGCGGAGCACAGCTCACCTGCCCGGTCCCTATCAATCTAGTATCTCCTGCCGCGCGCGTGTTCTGCCTGTTGGAACTCATCTTCGTTGGACCCGCCTTTCTAGGATGAGTTAAGTACCCACGTACGGCTGGCAGAAATAGGGTGGGGCAGTCCCTTTGGTCTGGAAATGCAATCTGCTTCTGGCTATTTTGGCTGAAAACCTCGAGACCCGGTAACCAGACACAAATGCGTGCGTGTGGGTGGGGTGTGGGTTTTACAATTCTGCTAGCCCTGCAAATGTCTCCAGCAGGTGCCCAGCTAGACCCCCCCCCCGGTACTTACCACACCGAAGAGCTTGCCCCTGTTGCTCATGGCCACGAAGAACCGGCTGGCCACTCCGAAGATGCTCACCACGCCCCGCTGCACCGGGGAGAGCTCCAGAAGGCCTGGGGTGGGAATGGGGGTGCGCAAGTCAGAAAAGCGTAGGTGACCCCGGGCCCACACAGACCCTCCACCTATGAACCTCTGGAGACTTCGATGCTGGGGTGAGCGAAGGTGAAAAACTCGGGGTCCCTAGCGCAAACATTAAGAGCTGGTAGCCCCCAAGGCTGGCCTCAGTCTGGGCACTTGTCCCGGGCTCCCGTGGGTGCCAACGGGCGAAGGCGCTGGAATTCGCGGCACCGGGAGCCCAGGCTTCCGAAGGCGGGAGGCGGGGCCAGCAATCGGGTGCGCTCCCGGCCCTCGGGTCCTAAGGAACTGAGCTTGAGCCGGCACCGTTCCCGGGTCTGCTGCTCGGGTCCCCACCCTCCCGGCACGCCCCGCACTTACTGTCGCCGGTGTCTGCGTGCACGCCGCCGATGCGGCCGTCGGGCAGCACCTGCAGGTGGAATCCGATGCCCACGTTGCAGTAGAGTCGCCGCAGTCTTTTGAGGCCCAGCAGGTAGTCCCCTGCGCCGCTGCGGACCGCCGCCTGCGGGGGTTGCGCGGCCACCGGCAGGCGCGCCAGCGAGCGGGCCACCAGGCCATCCCAGCCGCGCCCCAGTTCGGCTGGCCGCGTGCCGTTGGGTGCGGCGGCCCCTCTACCCACCAGGGCCACCAGCAGGGCCACCAGGACCCCGGGCAGCAGTGTCCCCGTGGCCGGCCCCCGCTTAGCCATCCCGGCCCGCGGGCCGTGCGTGCGCTCGAGCGGCGGGCCGTGAGTCCGGCGAATGCTGCACGACGGTCGAGGCTACGGGAACAAACGGACCTACAGAGGTGGCGGGACAGTCCCCGCGCGCCCAGCCCCGCCGAGCAGCGGTATATATAGCCGGCGCCCCCTCCTACTCGCCGGCCCGCGGGGCGTCGGTCGACTGGGAGCCGGGGCGCAGGCCGCCTGCCAATCACCGCCGGGGAGGCGCGGACCGGGTGGTGCCTACTGTCACCTGGAGAGACCCCAGCCCCTAGCTTTTGGCTCCGCCCAGAACTCGAACCTGTTGGTCCCGCCCCTCGGCTCTTTGCTCCACAGGGCATCTCTCGTCCTTCCTCCTTGCACGAGGACCTTTGGGGACCCGCCAGAATCTGGATCCTTTCTGGTGCGCCAAGGATTGGCCTGGACTGAGGGTGGGAAATAGCTTAACCACACTGTAGTTTAGCTATCGGGGTAAACTCCAAGGGTGGCACAATCGGTGAGGAACCAAGTCTAGGATGGTCCCAGAAGCTTGGAAGTTTTCAGGTTTGCCAAGTAGAGGGACTAAGCCTAAGCAGCAACCACGGAGTGGGTACTTCTAAGCGAAATCGAGTTAAGGACATCCGGGGATAGCCCAGACTTGCGCTCTCCTCCCAGGCATCTAAAGGCAAGAACAGAATGACAACTGGCAGGGCACTGGACTCTTGGAGTCATCAGTTCCCTCCCTCCAATTCCAAACAAGGATTTTCAGATGTGGAGACCAGACTTTCCCAACCCGATAGCACTCCAGCCCTGAAGGGCTCTGGAAGGGTCCCTTCCCCCACCAGCAACCCCCCCCCCGCGCCCCCGCTGTGACCATTATGGCTTGATGGGGCTTACTGGGCAGAGCCCTGGTAATGCGCACCTAGGTGTGAATGTCCCTGTTCTGTGTTCTGTGGTAGCTGAGGAGCCTGGAGCCAGCAGGTGACCAGGCTGCAATGCCGGGAGCTCAGAGCCTGCTACATCCCTGACTGCACAAGCCATGCTTGCCACCAGAGCCTTCTCAGGGGGCCGGCTTCCTCCTACCCTCTGCCCTTGGGCTTGCACTAATCATTCCTGGACCTTACTCATAACACCAAAGAGAGTGGAGCCAGGTCCTGAGACTACCTAGTCTTTAGTAGGGGTTTCTGCCATGTCTCCAAATCCCTTGATGAGGCATCCTGATGCACTTGGCAGCCTGGGATCTCTGGAGCCTCCAGTGGCCTGTAGAGCTGCTGCTGGCCTTTCGGGCTCCCGCCCCACACACCCTGCTAGGACACAGCTCTTCCCACATACAGGTCCCTAATTTCCTTGCTGTTAAGTGTCACTGGAGGTGAGTTGCAGGCCTTGGTCTGAGCACTCCTGGGTGCTCTCTGATCAGACCTAGGTTGCTGCCCTGTACTAAGGCTGCTGCTGGTGATGAGCAGGCTCCCCACCCCCACCTCAATTTGGGGATGCATCCATGACTCTGACACTACAGGAGGAGTCGCTGGCTACCTCGCTTTCTGGGTGCTCTTGATAGCAGAGACAAGTAGCCAGGGGAGGCTAGGATTGGGCACTATCATTCAACTGCCCTGGGGTCTGGTTTTTGCATCTGGCTGTGGTTCCAAAACCTACAGTAACTGCAGCAGGCCCCTCACCCTCCCTGTTCATTAGTGTCAGGGAGAATATGGAAGCATGGGTAAGGGTAAGAGCCCCATGGACTGACCCCAGCCTGTCATTGTACCCCGATGGCATGCTTGTCCAGCTTCCTTCCCTTTCCCTAGAAGGAAGATCCAGAGATCTTCTGGCCCATGACTCCTGCTTAGCCTGCCCTAGGCTAGCATCCTCCAGGATGCCTGTGTGCCTCTACTCCTCCTGCTTAGCCTGTCCTGTGGTAGCATCCTCCAGGATGCTCACTCCATTTACTGCCAATTCGCAGCTCTTAAGAGTCTTACTGGGGTAAGGCTTGGCGGTCCACACCTTTAATCCCAGCACTCAGAAAGCAGAGGCATGTGCATCTCTGAGTTGAGGCCAGCCTGGTCTATATTGTGAGTTCCAATCCAGCCTGAGCTACAGAATTTTCAAAAGGAAAAAAAAAATCACTACAAAAGTCTTCATTTATTATGTGTCCCTGCCCTGTTGATATTGTCACCATCATGGTGTGGGCCTATCTCCAGAACTTGAGACACAGTAGGTGTTCAACGGTGCTTGCTGCTTGCGGATCAGTAACTACTGGCTAAGCCAGGCCTGGAGCAACTCTTCTAGTAACTGACAGATGGAATGGAGTCAGGTGACTTTAGCTTAGTTGAGTTCAGGCCCTGAGCCTTTCTGCCCTGCCACAATGTCTAGTCTACCACAAACTTGGGACATAGGAAGGTTTTTTGTTTTTTTGTTTTTTTTTTTTTTTTTGAGACAGGGTTTCCGTGTTGCTTTGGAGCCTGTCCTGGAACTAGCTCTTGTAGACCAGGCTGGCCTCTAACTCACAGAGATACGCCTGCCTCTGCCTCCCAAGTGCTGGGATTAAAGGTGGGCTCCACCACCGCCCAGTCATAGGAAGATCTTGCAGCTACCAACTCTGGGTTCAAGTGACCTTTTACTTGCAGATTGCTCTCTGTGTCCCAGTCTACAAAATGAGCTGAAGTTGTGGGCTGTGGATGTGACTCATTTGGTAGTGTGTCTATCTGCCATACACGAAGCCCCAGATTCCAGCACTGAACGACCCAGGCATGGCGTGACAGTGCTCACCTACAATCCCAGCTCTAGGGAGACTGAAGCAGGAAACCAGAAGTTCAAGGTCATCCTCAGCTACAAAGAGGGTTGAGGACCAACACGTGCTACAGGGTGCCAGCAGAGGCAGAAGGGGGTCCTTTGAGAAGAGGCTGAGCAAAATCTGGGGTGGGGTGGCTCCCATAGGACCGGGCTGACAGCACGTGCTGGTCTTGGAGGAAGAGCCAAGGCCCCATTGAAAGTCTACACACAAACCACACTGCAGTAAGCTGTGAGTGGAGGCTAACAGGTGAGTGGGTGGGACAAGGCTCAGAACTGAAGCGTGCAGTCAAAGCCCAGGCCAACGATCCTCAGAGTGTGACCTTGCATGACCGGTGTTTTCAAAAGTCCCAGTGTCATTCCCTTGAATAGCCACTTCTCCCTGGGAGCTGCACTTCACCTAGCAGCCAGTTTAGCTGTGAAGAGTTCAGCAGCTTCATCGTCATAAGAATAAGAATGCATGAAAATTGGGTTCTAGGCCTGAGTGGGGGGAGGAGGCTCTCCCCTGGGCAGCAAGGCTTTCCCGATTTAAATCCATCTTCTGGTCTCAGCGATCCCTTTATGCACGGGTGGGGGTGGGGGAGGCCTGGCAGGTGGGTCTGCCCAGCCTCCAAGAAGGTGACACTTACAGGCCTCCAGAGGAAGGAGGAGGTCGGCTAATATTTTCCTGAAAAACAAAACAAAATTGGCTGAACCTGGTGGCACACGCCTTTAATCCTAGAACTGCAGAAGCAGGAGGATCTCTGTGAGGCCAGACTAGAGTTTCAGGCTAGCCAAGGCTACATTGGGGGACTCAGTCTTTTAAAAAGAGGATTGCCCTCCAGATAAAGACACAGTGTACGACCCTAAGCCTCACTGCCTAACTTCAAATCCAGGAATCCACTGCTGGGCTCCCTCCCCACCATCTCACCTCTCCAGACTGAAACACTGTCCCCTTAAACGCTGACTCATCCTCCCCCACCCACTTGATCCCACATCCTGTGGAGCAAAGACTCTGGGGGCAAGCGATCAGCCTAGCCGTGTGTGGCCTTTTGTGCCTGGCCTGGCTCACCACTTGGAATTTATTCAACTTATTCAGCAGGTAGAGCTGCAGTACGTGCCTGGATTCCCCTCCTCTTGAAGACTGAATAATATTCCATTGCTAAGGGACCATATTTTGTCCACCCTCCTTGTCTGTCTGTGGACCCTTGGGCTTCTATCCTGGGGCTGCTATGATATACTGTACCACTACCCCCACCAAAGCACACGTGCTTATCTGACCCTGTTCAGCCCTTCCCTGGAATGCTGGGTTACATGGTAATTCTACATTGACGTTTTAGGGGCACTGCTGTCCTTTTCAGGCACTATCCTTAGCAATACTGGGGATTGAGCCCATGATGTCATCTAAGGCCAACACCCTGCTCCTGAGCAACAGCCTCAGTTCATTTCGGATTTTTAAAAAAGATTTTTTTCTTTTTATTTTATATGTATGAGTATTTTGCTTATACGTATGTATTATGCATGCGTGCTACACGCATGCACAATCCTTGAAGGCCAGAAGAAGAAGTCAGATCCTCTGGAACTGGAGCTACAGAGAGTTGTGAGCTGCCACATGGGTGCTAGGAACTGAACCCCAGTCCTCTGCAAGAGCAGTAAGTTCTCTTGACCGCTGAGCTGCCTCCCCAGTCCCTGTTTCAGTTTTTTTTTTTTTTTTAAATTATTCCAAGTCTGGTGGCCACATCTTTAATTCCAGCACTTAAGAGGCAGAGACAGGTGGAACTCTGGAGTTTGAGACACACCCTGGTCTACCCTGCTGAGAGTTCCAGGTCACAGTGAGACCCAATCTTAAATTTATTTAATGATTTATTTATTTATTAGAGTGTGTGTGTGTGTGTGTGTGTGTGTGTGTGTGTGTGTGGTGCATGTGTGCACTGTGCATGTGGAAGTCTGAGGTTGATTTTCCAGAAGTTGTTTTGGTTCCAGGGATTGAACTCGGGTTGTCAGGCTTGGTGGCAAGCCACCTCTGCAGTGCTTCAGGCATTCTTCTCTGACACAGTCTCCAGTAGAGCAGGCTGACATTGACTTTATCGCCTTAGCATGGCTAAGGGCATTTTTAATAAGGCATCTTGAGGTTGGTGCTGTAGCTCAGTTGGTAGGATGCTTGCCTAGCACACAGGAGGCCCTGGGTTCAACCCCCGGGACCACATAAGGTTGGGTGTGGTGGTGCTAGCCCACGGCCACAGTATTTAAGAGGTGGCTGCAGGCAGAACTGAAGTTCAAGGTTATCCCTCCCTACTTTTGGAGCTTGGAGCCAGCCAGGGTTACGCGAGACTTTGTCTAAATAAACAAAGTCAGCTTTATTTCTCAGCAACCACACTTCTAGGCTTATGGAGCACTGTGTGTGTGTGTGTGTGTGTGTGTGTGTGTGTGTGTGTGTGTGTGTGCGCGTGTGCGTGTTTCTTTCTTTATGTAGTCCTTCCTGTCCTGAAAATCACTCTGTAGACCAGTCTGGCTCCACAGAGATCCACCTGCCTCTGCATTCCAAGTACTGGGATTTAAGGTGTGCTCCACTGCCACCTGCTGCTTATGGAGATCTTGTGTTCAGAAATTGCCTTAGGCTTCTCTGCTCTCTTTTGCCCTGGAGCTAGTCCCACCAGGTCTGGAGATGGACTACAGCAGCTCCTAGGATTGCAGCTCAGTAAAGCAGAGTCTCTCAGGCATCCAAAAGAAGGCCTGAGTTTCCTCACCTGCCAAGATAGTGGTGTTGAACCTGTCACTCTGGAGACTTCTCAGAGGTCTACGTGGGTCCATCTGTGTTCGGTTCTAGAGAGGATGGGATACCAGAGATGCAGACACGCTGCTAATTGCCAGTGTATGGTGTCTGGGCCATGTGACCCCAGTCTTCTCACTTGCCCTGGCCTGCTGCCTTGCTGGCTAGCCACAGTTACCTGGCTCTCTGACCCTCTGGGTTCTGATCTGCCTTCTGTGTTGCTTCCCCACTGGCTGAGGACCAGGTGACAGGCACTCTGAAGCCCTCTTCTCTGGGTAAGTTCATTGAGCTAGGTGTGAGTGGCTTAGCCAGGCTGATCATTGCCTTTGTGTGACCAAGCCAAGTCAGACGTCTTATTGTCTCCGTGGCGGCTGTTCACTACAGTGCGCAGCACTAGACAGCTGGCTCATGGTTACAGAGACAGTTAGCAACAGTGTAAGATTTATGCTGTTTTTCTGCCCTTAGGTGCCTAAGGCAGGCTCCAGGCCATTCTGTCCTTGCCTCAGGTTCTCCTCCTGTGCTAATGATCTGAATCATGTTTGCTACATGAATATTAGGAATTCAAACTGTGCAGGCCTGAGTAGGGGTCAAGTTTCATGAGGTGACGTGATCACCAGGTGCCACCTGCTCACTGAGAGCCCAAAGATGTGACACTCAGTCCCCCTTATCCCTCAGCAAATCAAAGACACGAAAGCCAGGAGAGACTCTGCAAGGCTTGAGAGGGGGGCATCCTTCCCCACCATCCCCCACCCCCATCCTCAGAAAATTGTAGTAAGCAAGGCCAGAAGAAAGCCAAGATCTTCTGTCCTGGGAAAGGGACACCTCAGAAAGTCCCAAGACTGAGAAAGAGTGGCCTTCAGAAAGTAGATGCGCCAGGTGTAGGTGGGGATCGTGGGGAAGGTCTGTGAGAGTGCAGGGGGTCTTTCCAAAGGAGATTTGTGGCTTGAATCCTGGTCTCCATTTACCCCATGAATGTGTCTGGAAGTTCTCCAGGCCTCAGGTCCCCGACCGAGTCTTAGTGACAGAAGGGACTGCACTAGGAAGGCTGTTTTCCTCACAAGCCTAACAATCAAGGCTTGGTTTCTCCTGGAGACCCAAAGAGTCTGCTCCTGGTGTGGGCACAGGATCGGGGAAGATGGAGTTTAGGCTTATGTGTGTTGTGGGGGGAGAGGCTGAGTGAGAACCCACCCACTCTTCTGCTCACAGCCTTGGGAGACCTCAGAGGAATTACCACGAGATGGGAAAAGGTCATTTTAAAGGTCATACTTGGCCTCTGTGTGCCCCACCCCCAGCCATGGATAGATTGAGCTCAAGGAAGGTTCTAGACAGGGCTCTTGCTGGGAGTGACATCCTGCCCCAAAAGGCTCTTTTGCCTTTCTCTTTTCCAAAGGGAGAAAGAAAAAGGGCAGGGGAAAAAAATCTTTCCATTCCCCTGCCTGGCATAACTCCATTCCCCAGCCTAGAGGAACATTCACAGGTTTCAGGGCAAGAAACGATGTTCTTCTAAATCTGGCAGAGACTCTGAGCAGACAAACTGGGCCCCAGTGCCTGTTCCTTCCCTGATAGGCTGTGTGGCGTTGGGAAAGTCACTTACCCTCTCTGAGCCCCATAAGTTTACTGTGAAGTTGGAACTAATGATGTTTCCTGGTAAAGTTTTAGGAAATCTGTCATGAGACAGGTTGGTCCCCATCAAATGGAGACCTTACATGTGTGACTCTGGGCTTTTCTCCCTCCTGTCGTTCCTTTCTTTCTTTCTTTCTTTCTTTCTTTTTTTTTTTCTTTTTTTTTTTTTGGTTTTTCGAGACAGGGTTTCTCTGTAGCTTTGGAGCCTGTCCTAGAACTAGCTCTTGTAGACCTCAAACTCACAGAGATCCACCTGCCTCTGCCTCCCGAGTGCTGGGATTAAAGGCGTGTGCCACCACCGCCTGGCGTTCCTTTCTTTCTTTGAGTCAGAATCTTATGTTGTAGTTCAAACTGGCCTAGAACTTGCAGTAATTCTCCTGCCTCAGCCTCCCACCATACCAAGCATCCCTTGTACCTTTCAAAGCTGAAATTCAAATTTTATTGTCAATTATTATAAACCCCATAACCTTTAGCACACCTCAAACACTGAAACTGTGAAAGACAATTCTTCCATAACTTCCATAATCCATCCAACTGTAGAGATGGAATTTAATGCAGAGATTTTTGGAACATTCAGAGGCTGAGCAGACAGCACTAGCATTGTATCTGTGCAACTGTTATCTGTATGTGCATCATGCATCACGTGTGTGCAGCGCCCTTTTAGGCCAAAAGAGGGACCCACTGGGACTAGAGTTACAGACAGTTGAGAGCCACCATGTGGGTGCTGGGAATTGAACCCAGGTCCTTTGCAAGAGCAGTAAGAGCTTTTAACCATTGAGCTACCTCTCTAGAACTTTGTTCTTTTGTTTGTTTGAGACAGAGTCTCACTGAGTAGCTCTGGTTGTCTTGGAACTCACTCTGTAGACCAGACTGGCCTTGAACTCACAGAAACTCACTGTCTCTGCTTCCTCAGTACTGGGATTAAAGGCACAAGCCACCAAGTTGGTCTCTTCAGAACTTTTTAGTCTCTCTTTCACACAACACACAAATACACACACACACAAATGCACACCACGGTGCTTATGTGGAGCTGTGGAGGTCAGAGGACAGCTTTGGGAGTCAGTTCTTGCCTTCTGCCATATGGGTTTAGGGAATCAAACTTAGGTCACCAGACTTGGTAAAGAGTGTGTTTACTGGCTGAGCCATCTAGCCAACCCTATTATCTATCTGTCTGTCGGTCTATCTATCTATCTATCTATCTATCTATCTATCTATCTATCTATCAATCATCTATCTATCTATCTGTCTGTCTGTCTGTCTGTCTAATCTCACTCTAGACCAGGCTGGCCTTGAATTCTGGAGAGATCAGCCTGTCTCAGCCTCCTGAGTGTTGGGAAGGCAGGTATTAGCCACCATTTCTGTTTTTGTGGTGCTGGGTGTGGTATTAGGGAAGAGCTCCACCAGCCCTCTGCTCCTCAATTAACTAATTTCCCCTGTGCAGGGACTTGAGCCTCTTTCGATTTGTTCAAAGACTCCCCCCCCCCAGCCCCAGGTGGCAAGGGATGGGCCACTAGTTCCTGGTTTTGCCTTTCTTCACTCTGGACTGTGTGTGCACACATTCTTGTATGGAACCCATAAGCGAACATCAACTATATCTGCCACTACTCCCTGGGCCCTCCTGGACCCAAGTAGAGGGGAGGAGGTGGCTGATGGCCTTTAGGTACAGTACAGGGTCCTTTCTGGGCTATGTCTGTGGGTTCTATATTAGGGTGTCTGCTGGCTAGAAGCTGCACAGAAGCTTGTCCAAACTGACCCCCTGCTCTTCTGGCGGCACTCAGCAGGGTTGGACCTGGGGGCTGCACTGCTTCTCACTGGTTCTCAGGGCTTTTTGGTCTGCCATGGTGTATGTTTGGAAGATACAGTCATTGGAAGAAAAAACACCCAGCAGACTCTGATTCTATGTTCCCCAAGATATTAGAGGTGCTCGCTGGCACAGGTCAAACTACATCTCCAAAGCCACGGTTACTATCCAGGGTTACCTTGGGTCTGAGTGAACTGGGAGGGTCCTCCTTGTCCCTGTGCTTGGTGCCCCGGGGCCTTTGCACCTGAGCTCAGGTCAACCTTTCTTTTGTTAATTGGAAGAAAGTAGCTGAGAAAGTGAATGTGGAGAAAGGGGAACTCCTAGGCCCTTAGCCATTCTCTCCAGAGCCCCTTAAGGGTGCGTCCCTGTTCCCTCTCCTGACGGTAGAAGGTGTGGGCCCAGCTCAGCTGACTGCAGGTGGGGCCTGGGAACCTTCCTTTCCTGGCTCCACTCCACCTCGGCCTGTGGGGAAAAGACTGGTCTGCCCTCGGGTCAGGCTCATGCTGGGGACCACAACACGTCCATGAGAGGACTTTGGGGGCAGGGTTGGGTGCAAAGTTCACAAGAGATCTTCTGGGACAGGGCTGAGTGTTCTGTGTGGGGGACTTCGAGTGGTCACCTGCCTGTCTCCCTACTCTTGCCTCTTGTACCTGTGTCCCCAGGAACATCCCCAAAGGCCAAGTATGTTCATAGGTTATGGGAGGAGGGTTCCATGACACCTTCTCCTCCAGGGTCTCAGTTTACCTGGTGATCTTCCAGCTAGCTTGGAGACTCTCTGGATAAACAGGGGAGATTGCCTCACTGACAGAAGCCACATGATAGACTATCCCACATGACTCTACCATACAGGGCAGAGTATCTCTGCCCCCTCACAACGTCGGTGGACAGTGACTTGCCTCTCTTCAACAAGAGAGGGTGAAGCTCAGTCGGGAGGGAATACCTGAGAGTGACAGGGTATCTTGGAGGCAGGATTTGAGTAAATTTGGCAAAGTGGAGCCTTACACGTGTTCTGGAGAAGTTCCTCTGGAGAGCTATAGAGATGATAGGTCTGTAGTTACCTCTGGAGAGCTACAAACGTAGGTCTGTAGTTAACAGTTCTGAGGCTCTTGCAGAATCCAGGTCAGGGTCCCAGCACCTACACTAGATGACAGCTCACAACTGTCATTCTGTCTGTCTGCTCACCACTGACAGTCGCAGGAGCCTGTGACTGCAGCTCCAGGGACTCCAGCTATCTCTTCTGGACTCGGAAGGCACCTTCACACACACATGCGCACACATATAGGTTTTTTTTTTTTGTTTTTGTTTTTTTTTTTTTTTTAAAAAAAAAGTCTGACCTGAGCTGGGCGGTGGTGGCGCACGCCTTTAATCCCAGCACTTGGGAGGCAGAGGCAGGCGGATCTTTGTGAGTTCGAGACCAGCCTGGTCTGCAAGCGCTAGTTCCAGCACAGGCTCCAAAGCCACAGAGAAACCCTGTCTCGAAAAACCAAAAAAAAAAAAAAGTCTGACCTGATGTAGTGGCCTATACCTTTAATCCCAGCACCCAGGCTACAGAGCCAGCCTGGTCTAACAGCGAGAGCCTGTCTAACAGAAACAAAGATAACTTTTTTTTTTTTAAGAAAAAAATTTCTTTCAGAACCTGGCTTCTTAACACTAGCTCTCCCAGGTCCTGGGTACCCACTGTCCTGCCTTCACTGGAACCGGGGGTTGGGGGTGGGGGGGAGGGGGGTGGCTTGCTAGGTTTCAGACACTCTGTCTCACACCTTGAGTGAGACCCTGACCTCTCTGTCCTCCTCTGGGAAGAGGTTACATTCTCATTTCACCGTAACCATAATCTAGAAAGAAGGGGAACCACCTAGGTCCTCTGAAGCCTGGGACTGCTAAGGACCCTTGGCCCAATCACTGCTTTGAGGCAGTTCCTTGGGTTCTCAGGATCTGGTCAGCCCTCCTCAGCTTCCTCCTCCCTGATGTCAGCTTGCAGAGCCAGGGACACTGGCCCCGTGAGGCAGTACGAAGGCCATTCCTGGGCCCCTGGCCTGGGTGACAAGCGGCCTCTGCTGCCTGCTTGCTGATGGGCCACACGCCTGCTCTAAGCCTGCATGTGATGCCGCCTAAGCCAGGGCAGACCCGGCTGCTATTTTGGGGTCTTCTTTCAACTATTTTGGCAAAGACCAAATGGCAGCCTCCTTTAAAATAGCTGCTCTGAGCACAGGGGTCACCCCCCGGGAACCAGGTTGCCCAGGCCGGATGGCTTCTCAGCCGCTCATTTGAGTTAAATACAGACCCAGCATCTGGAGCTCTGAGCCACTCATGGAAATCCTACAGCAAAATCAAAATAAAGCCTTGCTGGCCCTGATAGCTCAGAGGAGGCTTGGTCATACAGACGCTCCTGTGTCCTTGGGAAATCACCGGGGCAGCTGGAGGAGGTGGCCAGAACACAAGGACTTACAAGTCTCTGACTTACAAACTGATGACATGTATGGGTCCCTTGTGAAGTTGTTCAGAGATGGACCAGGACCCTCTGAGATCAGGGAGTCCTAGAAAGAGCAAGCCAGGCTCCCTCAAAGCAACATCCAACTAAGGCTGTAGAATTTGCTAAGATGTCAATTACTGCTGACCTGGTCCTGGACACTGCCCATCTGTCCCCTAGGCTGCCTCCTTTAGTGAATATAGTGGCATGGCCCATGATGCTCTCTTCCTTATATTCTGGCCCTTTCATGATCTGTCCACACATGTGGGACTGATCTAGGGCAGGCATGAGCTCTTGGACCCTTGTTTGAGCTCTGTGAACCTCCAGAAGGCCCCCAGGGTGGCAGTGTATTGGGACAGCCACCTGCCCATGAGGAGGCCTGAGATCATTGTCTTTTGTGTCTTGGGCCTGCTATGGTATCAGGCCAAGAATTTGAGGAACATTTGACTCAAAGTTCACTTAACCATTCAACAAAAGCTGGCTGCTCCGCTATTTATTTTAATTTTAAAAATTTATTTTACTATTTTTATTTATAGACTATGTATGTATGTGCGTTTTTGTGGGTGTATGTGTACATGTGCACTTGTGTTCAGCTACCTGCACAGGCCAGAAGGTGCTGGATTCCCTGGAGCTGGAGTTACAGGTAACTAAGCTGTTCGACCTTGGTGCCAGAAACTCTTGGCCCTTTTAACCACAGAGCCTCTCTCCAGCACCTCCCTGGTCCACCTTTTCAATTTAAAGACAGAGTCTCAAGTAGCCCAGGTTGGCCCCAAATTCACTATATAAGGCAGGATGGCATTGACTTGATCCTTGTGCCTCCACCTGCAGGGTGTTCAGATAAAAGGTGTATGCCTCCACGCCGGGAGTTCTTGAAAGTGAACAGGGAAACTGAGGCACACTGAGACAGGCAAACTACACTAACACCATGTCAGCCAATAATATGTGTTGCTGGCACAGGAAGGCCAACCAGGCTTACATCTGCAATCTTAGCCTCACAAAACTGAGGCAGAAGGATCACTGTGAGTTCATGGCCAGCCTAGGATACCAGTGAAACCCTGTCTCAAAACAAACAAACAAAAAGACATACTCTCTTCTCCTGCCCAGTGTGTTGTCCAAAATCCTGCAGACCCTCTGGGGCAGGGGGTGGGGGGTGGGGGGTGGGGTGGGGGTCCTGGGGCTTGAAAAGCAAACCCTGTTGGTGTATATGCTCCTTTGCTCTGCAGAGATCAGGGAGGCAGCAAGAGCTGGTCAGTTGTCAGTCACCCAGGCAGCTTATGGGGACCAGGGTGTGGCCTCTAGCCTGACCACACTGGGAACAAAGTGCTGAGACCCTGGCCAGGCCCTGCCTGGGTCTTTGCACTGCTCTTCTTGTCCTTTGGTTCTCAGCCTGGATGTTGCTGCCCCACACATGTGCTCTTGGTCTGAGCATCATCTGTTGTCCCTGCAATGTCACTCGGGCACCATGATGAAATCTGCATGATACAGTTTAAAAGCATCTCCCAGTTTTACCTCTCTTGTTAATGTCAAGATGGTGTGGGCCATACTGCTCTGGCCTTCCCTCTCACTGGGTTCATGGAGTTGGTGCTTAGGGAGGGGAGGGAGCAGAGCAGGAGTAGGTGGACACTGTGTGGGCCTACCCCACTGCAGCAAGTCCTTTTCTGTTCCACCAGCCAACTCCCAAATAATGACACAGAGACTTATTAATTTTGTAATCTTGGCCTATATCTTAGGCTTGTTCCTAACTAGCTCTTATAACTTAAATTAACCCACTTATATTAATCTACATCTCACATGCCTTTACCTCTCTTCCATCTTGTACCTCCTGTTTCCTCTCTGTGTCTTCTGGCTTCTCCTGTGTGCCTAGATTCCTCCTCCTCCTTTCTCTCCATGCCTGGAAGTCCCGCCTATACCTCTTGCCTATTTGTTGACTGTTCAGCTTTTTATGATACCATTCACAGCAATGCTTTTTTTTTTTTAAGAATTAAGAGGATGAAAAGTTGTCTTGAAGGATGGGGGAGGTGAGGTTTGGATAGGTGTTTTTTTAAAATATTTTTATGGTTTATTTAACTTTATTTTTTATGTGCATTGGTGTGAAGTTGTCAGATCCCCTGCAACTGGATCTTCAGACAGTTGTGAGCTGCCATGTGGGTGCTGGGAATTGAACCCAGGTCCTCTGGAAGAGCAGCCAGTGCTCTTAACCTCTGAGCCATCTCTCCAGCCCCAGCAATAGATTTTTATACAATGTACTAATATAACATTTTCCCCTTTTTGTCTAAAGAAAAAGTTTTTGTTTTTGTTTTTTTTCCGAGACAGGGTAAAGAAAAAGTTTGAACTCTAACATAGTAAAACTATATACGATAAGAACAATTATCAGCTAAGAATTACATATAGTAAAACTATATACGATAAGAACAATTATCAGCTAAGAATTACATTTACAATGTCCAGGCCGTCTTGTATTTGGCAAATTTAGAGAAAATATTTTACTTTTTATCCTATCTTGGTGAGTCAAAAGTTTTGTACCTAATTTATTTTCTATCCTAACTTGTATTACTATCTTTTTAGATCTTAAAAACTTTTTAGATAAACAACTTAATCTTTTATGTCTCCAAATCTTGTATACTTAATACCTCTTTTGTGAGTTTCTTTTCTGAATTTGGTAACAAGGAAAACTGAAACTGTAACAATCTAGTTTTTAACCCATCCAAAACTAGAAGATACAATATTGCCTGAGCAAACAGGAAGTGCAGAGTAAACAACTTTCAAAACTATAGAAACGACAAAGACAGCATCTTTAAGGCTTCCTGAGAAAATTGGGATCATGGTCAAGTCCTGGGAGAACTAGCTGTGTTGTTTTTTGTTTAGTCTCTGTGTGATGGGAAAGTGTATAACTTATCTAAGTCTTGGCTGGATAGTTTTTGAGGCTGGATCATCTCAGCTAGCGGCTTTGAAGTTGTTCTCGATGCAGAATTTTGAGGAAACTGCAACAGAAGCTTTCTGAGAGGCTGAATCACCTGGGCTACTTGTCTTCATTGGTGTCTGGTTCTTTTTTTTCTGAAAACACATAAACTTTTAAAGTAACATACATATCTGCATTAATACAGTATGGAATGTGTGGTGTGCACAAGTCAGATTAAAGATTTTTTTGTTCTATGTTTGTGCAGGTAAAATGCATCTGTCAATTTAATAAGTCCTTTTGAACTGTATAACCAAACTATAATATAAATCTCTGTCCATGCCATATGAAAAGATGACATCTAACAGTAAATCATGAGGACTCTAAAACCAACAAGATTATCATGTCTCATCCAGTCTCAGAGCTGTTTCCATGTAGAGAGATCAGCATATATGTTGTTTGTCCTGTAGTCTTCCTTGGATTTTTAGTTCATGTCTGTAGCCAAGATTTTTAGGAAGTCTCCCCCAATCAAATTTGATCTTTATTAATTTTGAAGAGATTAATGTTTTTTTGTTTCCTTTGGAAATAAAGGCATAACCTCTCCCCCAATCAACATATTTTTTTGATTTTCATTTTGAAGTTAAGACATTTTAAAAATATATAGGTTGGTTTAATTTAGCAGTTTTCATAGTTCAATGTCTCTCAGCAATTTTTGTATATTAGCATTTAAAAATTTCAAAGACAACAAAGTACCATACAGGATCCAGATACTGTGTGTATGTCCCATCTTTATGTGGCTTATTTTTTAATGTTACTTTACCCTCTAAGACTTTTTTTTCTTTTTTTACTTAATTTTTTCTTTGGGCATCAGAGCCTATCTTAGGCCCTATGTGGATACACATGCCCCATCTTGGGCATCACATGTAGCAAGTCTTTTTCTGTCCTGCCAACCAACTCCCAAATAATGACACAGAGACTTTTCTTTTGGTTTTTTGAGACAGGGTTTCTCTGCAGCTTTGGAATGAGTCCTGGAACTAGCTCTTGTAGACCAGGCTGGTCTCAAACTCACAGAGACCCGCCTGCCTCTGCCTCCCGAGTGCTGGGATTAAAGGCGTGCTCTTATAACTTAAATTAAGCCATTTATATTCATCTACATTCTATCACATGGCATTACCTCTCTTCCATCTTGCACCTCCTGTCTTCTCTGTGTGTCTCCTGACTTCTGAATGCCTAGATTTCCCCTCCTCCTTTCTCTCTCTCTGTCCGGAAGTCCCACCTATACCTCCTGCCTAACTATTGGCCACTCCGCTTTTTATTACACCAATCACAGCAACACATTGTCACATGGTGTACAAATATCCCACAACACCCCACTATATGGGAGACAGCTTCAGCTGATGCTGGAAGTGGCCACAGTGCTAGCCATAAAAGCACTGTCCTAGTGGGCTCAGAAACAGCACAGCAAGACAACCGGAGCCTAAGCAGACATTTTGTACCATGGCTGAGCAGATGTATTATTACCCAACAAATAAAGAGGAAAAAGGTGGGTGTCTCCTGGCTCCCTGATGCAGGGTAGTGTAGTTTCTCCCCAGGGCCTCTCAAACCAGGCCTCCTGCCTGATGTCTCAGTTTCCCCATCTGCAAATGGAGATCATTGTGGCCAAGCTTGAGGGTCACCGGGAGAACCCACAAGATGATGAGTGCAAAGTTCCCTACTGACATGGAAGTTCTTGGTGTGCCCACTGAGTGCAGGAGCATTAAGGTACACTTTAAATTAGGGATTGATTTTTAGCTGGGTATGGCAGCAAACTCCTTTAATCCTAGCCACATGGGAGGCAGAGACAGGTGAACAGAGTTTGAGGCCAGTCTTATCTACATAGCAAGTTACAGACCATCCAGGGCTACATAGTGAGACCCTGTCTTCAAAAACAGCCAGGCAGTGGTGGCGCATGACTTTCATCCCAGCACTTGGAAGGCAGACACAGGCAGATCTCAGTGAGTTCAAGGCCAGTCTGGTCTACAAAGTGAGTTTCAGAACAGCTAGGACTACACAGAGAAACTCGATCTCGAAAAACAAAACAAAAATGTAAGTCAAGAAACAAATAAACAAACAAAATGGGAGGGGCTGGAGAGATGGCTTATTGGTTGAAAGCACTTTAAAAATAATAGATAAATAAGTAATAAAATAAAAATAAAATAGGGGTCCTGGCTAGGAAGGTCACCAGGCATTGCTAGGCAATCCAGGACCCTGGCATTATATTCAGGCAATTTGGGGAGCAGAGCCTTGCTAGGGGATCTGTATTTGAGAGCCACAGTTGGTTGGTTGGTTTGAGATAGACCTTGTCCAGTCAGACCTCAAACTTGCCATTCCCCGCCTCAGCCTTCTTGGGATGGTAGGCCTGTACCACTGTGCCTAACTATACCACTAGTTTAAATTCAGGGTGCCAGGCAGGAAACTGCCATGTGAGCCAGCAGGGTCTAGAGCCCACAGGTGGGCCTGACCACAGCTCTCCCCTCCCCCATCCTGGGCAAACAGTGTCTTCTCTCTGAGCTTCAGCTCCTCTTCTGTCACATGGGGGAAACTGAGGCAGTCAGCCATCATGGCATGGTGTGGAAAACATTTCCAGCCCCACTATTCTTCCAAGCTCATCGGCCACCTCACCTTGTGGCAAGAGTGGACCCCTGCTGTATCCCTAACCTGAGTCCTGCTCCTCTGGATACGCCATCTTGTGTCATCCTGAGCCTGCTGGGATAGCCTAGCATGACCCACCCAGGTAGACATTCCTGCAAAGACCCCATCAGAATCCCCACCTGGAAACGGCATCAATCCACACCTGAGATCATTTCCCGAGATCACTGCCACCTGCTGGCAGGTAGTGGTACTGTATGGGTTGGTCCTGACCCTATAGTTTATCACAGGAAGACCTGGGAGCATGAGGGCTCACTCCTGTTATTCCAACACTCTGGAGGTGGAGGCAGGTGGATAGCCAAAAGTTCCAGACCAGCCTGGGTTAGAGTCCCAGCATCAGGTTCCCATTAAAACAACCTGCACCTTCCCCTTGTCTGAGGTGTGGCCTCGATGAATCTGTGTTTAGCACGTTGCCCTGTCACTGACGCCCTCTTTCTAAAATATTTTCTCACCTGGAGAGGGTCCCACCCACGTACAGTCTACAGTCATACAGTCTCCTGGCTCCCTGTTGTGAGCACTGCTGGGACACTTGAGGGTGTCTGTGTGGACCTGCACTTTGTCTCCTGCGAAGTTCTGGAGCAATCTCAGAATTCCACACAGCTCTGCTTTGTTTGTTGCTTGTTTTTCTTTCTTGCTTTGCTTTAGAGTCAGGCTCTTTCTATACAGCCCTGGCTGTCCTGGTCCTTACTGTGTAGACCAGGCTGGCCTCAAACTCACAGAGGTCCTCTTGTCTCTGCCTTCCCAACTATTGGGATTAAAAAGGCGTGCACTATCACACCCCGCTTGGCTCTGGGGTTTTAAGAGCTGCAGACTCTGACCACTGGGATCCACTGCCTAGTCTCCTGCTCCACACCATGCAGGTGGCGAGACAGGCCTTGGAGTTCCCAGATCTTGGCACAGTCAGTTCTTCACTGACTGTGTGGCCCCAAGAAAACCACAGATCCTCTCTGGGAAGATTTTCTCATCAGTTAAAGGCCTCTAGTGACAGCAGCAGCAAGTCTGTGCCACCTTCATGCCCACTGTTCATGCTCAAGTGTCTAGCTCATGTCATGGGGCTACAGACTGGAAGTTCCAGGGGCTCAGTAATTAAACAGCCCAGTGCCTCCCCTTGGTGGGCAATTGGCAGAGGATGATCACAAGTAAGTAATTAGAGAGAGAAAATTGCAAGGCTCTATTGGAAAATGCTAAGGCAGGAACGGCCATGGGAAGATACTCTCAGAAGTGATTGTTGAGAAGGGACCAACCTGGGGTCAAGCAGAGGGCAGAGAGCCCTTGGCACATGCAAAGGAGCTTGGGAACGAACAGTGTGGATAGAGTGGTGAAGGTGAGGGGTCAAGGGCCAAAGAGGTGCTGGGGAGAAGAGGTGGCCTTGTTGAAAGTAGAACGCAGCCTGACTGAAGTGTTCTCCCCCTAATTCTCCTCTTCTCCTCCTCTTCTCTCTCTCTCTCTCACCTCCTCCAGATCCTTCCGTGAGTGCCTGTATGTGGTGTATGCATTTTTGTGTGAGTGTGTGTGCTTGCCTGTGAGTGCACACACGGAGCCCAGCTGTGGACTCCAGTGTCTTCCTCTGTCATTCTCCACTCTTTTTATTTTTTTCCAAATTAAGATAGGTTCGCTCTATTTAGCCTTGGTAGGTTTGGAACTCTGTGTAGGCTGGGCTAGCCTCGAACTCACAACTCATAGAGGTCCTACTACCTCTGCCTTCTGAGTGCTGAGATCCTCCTTATTTTTGACACAGCTTCTCTTCAAACCTAGAGTTAAGTTCAGTCAGGCTGGGCAGCCAGACCCAGAGACCCTCCTGTCAGACTCCTTAGCACAGAATTGGGGTAACAGGTGGGTAGCACAGTGCTATCCTTTTATATTGGTATTGGGGATTCAAACTCAGGCCTTTAACCTTGTACAGCAAACACTTTACTCTCTGAGTCATCTCCCCAGCTCCTCCCCTCCTTTCCTTTCTTTCTTAGGTCTATGGAGCCGAGGCTGACCTCAGATTCACTCTGTCGCTGAGGATGACCTTGAACTTTTGATCCCACCCCCCATCTCTTGAATATTTGGTTCTCAGTGGTACACCACCACACCCAATTTATGTGGTGTTGAGGATGGAATCCGGCATTGCTCCACCCATGATCGGCAAACACTCTGCCCACTGAACTGCATCTCAGCTCTCCTCAGCAGTGTTGCCCAGCCACTTCTGGAAGCAATGCTGCAGCCAGTCATGGCTCCCACATCACAGCGCTTCAGGTGTCTGCCTGGTGGCCCTCTGGTGGACAGTTTAGTGACATTTAGCCATCCCTGCATATATCTGCAGAACCTTCTCCTCTCCCCAGACAGCAGTTTTTGTCCCCATCAAACACATCCCCTACCTCTCCTGACTCCCGGCAGCTTCACCACACTTGGTTTTTATAGAGTTGACATCCTGAACATGTGGCCCGGGACCCATTTACATCATTCAGCATCGAGCCTTCTTTTAGAGTTTTCCTTTTTTCAGGCAGAGTAATATTCCACACGCATCTGGCTATGGTTTTTCTGTGTATGTGTGGGGGGTAGAAACTGGTTGCGCCCCCTAGGGGCTTCAGTGAGAGATGCTGCTGTGAGTCCAGCTGTTTCAACCTGGGCAGAGTTTGTCCCAGAAAGTTGCTAGACTATTCTGGGTCCAGCTCTGTGTTCTCTCAAGAGTCACTGCTACGGCCCTCATGACAGTTACGCCATTCATTCCTGACAGGTGTTTGACCTCTCTGGGAAAATCTCCAGGGAGACCTCTCATGGAATCTGAGTTCCCTGCAGAGTGTGGGAGCAGGCAGAAGGAATGGGCTCTTCTTACCACCACCACCCCACCTTACCCCCGCCACTCTTCTTCTGGAGCTTTGACCTACTCCAGTCCCCCCTCCCCACCCCCGTGTGGAAGAAAACAGCTTCCTGACACGCCATGCTACCCCTAGGCTGAGGCATGACTCCCAGGAGTTAGGGTGACTTTGAACCTGGGAGCTGATCTGTCCCCTCTCTGCGTTCATCAGTATGGGGTCTTCTTCCTCTTAGGGTCACTCAAGGCCACGCAGCCAGGCCTGGTATCACTGTGCTGGGGAAGCTGAAACAAATGTCACAGCAGCATGGGGGTGTGGTTCAGCGGCCTGTCTGGCATGTTCTAGACCCCAGATCCCATCCCTAGCACCCCAAAACACACAGTCACCCAGCACCACACATATACACAAACACAACTAACCAATCAGCCAAACAAACAAACAAACAAAAAACCCAGAAACAAACAAAATATCACCAACCTGGTAGGGACTTAAACAGCAGAAATGTATTATGTCGCAGGTCAAAAGCCGGAAGTTCAAGGTCATGGGAGTGGGTGAGGCTAGCTCCTTCTAAGGGTTCAAGGCTCTCTTGCAGTGCCCCCCACTCCAGCTGCTGGAGCTTTGGCAGCCTCCAGCCACTTAGCTGTGGAAGCTTCACCCTGACTCAGTCCCGAGGTCCACATAGAATCTCACCAGTGGGATGCTCTAAGTGTCTTTGTATGCCTCCTCTAATGGTCTCCTTCAGGTGTGTCCCCTACTCTCATTCCAGCTATGGCCAGATCTCTCCATCGGGACCCTAATGGCTTGGGCTGGCACCTTCCCTGAGCCTGTATGGCCTCCCTATAAGGATCACCTATCCAGTACCTAGTACCACCCCTCTTAGGAAAGGCTGTGTTGTGTTGACTGGGGTCAAGTGACCAAGATATGAACTGAGCAGGACACGAATGTACTCCTGCCTCCCTCCTAACCAAGGCCTGGTGTGAAGCCACTGACCTCCCAAAGGGCAGAGGACAGCCCCCCGAAAAGGCAGTCAGCTGCAGAAGTAGCCCAGACTCCTGTCAGGTGTCAGTTTTAAATAGTAGCTAACACACTTCCCCATCCTCCCAACCCTTCCCAGGGCTGCTAAGGTACCGTGCTCATTCTGGGAAAAGTAAACCCCCATTACCACTGTCACCATGTCACCTTGGATGCCAGTTCAGGGAACAGGTCTGGGGACTGGGGCTGCGTCTACCTATACCGATGTGGGGGACAGCTCCGTGACAAGATTCCCTCAGAAAGATGCAGAGCTGAGCCTGTTGAAAGCCCGGAGCCCTGGACGTGGGCAGCAAGGACAGAAAGGAAGGGACCTCTGCCTGAAGTGCTTCACCTGCTGAAAGCATCTTTCTAGGGAAGGATGCTTCATCTCCATGGCCGACCTGACTGGATTCACAATCATCTAGGAGACACGCCCCTGTGCTTGTCTGCTAGGGTTTCCAGAGAGGTTTAACTGAGGAGAGACCCACCCTGAATGTGTGTGTGTGGGGGGACTATCCCATGGGCTGGGATCCCAGACTGAATAAGAAGGAGGAAGTGAGCTGAGCACTAGTGTTCCTCTCTCTCTCCTCCCTGACTGTGGATGCCATGTGACCAGCTGCCTCAGGTCCTGTTGCCATGGCTTCCCCACCATGATGGACTGTATCCTTAAACCATGCGCCTACAAGGAGAAAGAGCCAGGCACTACTACTACTACTACCTCTCTCTCTCTCTCTCTCTCTCTCTCTCTCTCTCTCTCTCTCTTTCTGCTGAGCCCCAGCATCCCCCTCTTGGCTTCCTGTTCTGTGGAGACATGAGCAGGCTACTGCATGCTCCTGTGCCACAGCCTCCATCTGACTTCATCACCATACCTTCCCCTCACCGTGAGGGGCTGCGCTCTTCAGACTGTGAGCCAAAGTAAATCTGCTTTCCCTTAGGAAGCTTCTGGTCAGGCATTTGGGGACATCCATGAAGAAATCACCACAAGGGAAAGAGCAGATTCTAAAACAGAGCAAGCCTCTTTTCTTTCTTGATCCACACAGACTCAGGAACACACTTCACACACACAGAGGCGTGGAAATCAGAAGTCCAGGCCAGTTTGTGCGCATGCCTCATAAACACATATCCTCTTGGGAATACACCAACACTCTCCTGCACACCCTTGTGGATATTTGCACACATGAGAACTCACAAACACAGGTACACGCATGCAGGCAGCACCTCAGCCCTTTCTCTGTACACAGCCTGCCTGACACAGTGCAGTGAAGCCTGCAGACCACTTCCCCCGCCCCTGCAGAATGTCTCAGTCTGAGTCTTGAGGTATCCTCAGCCTGTATCCCAGCTGTTAAATAGCCAGACAGAGTGACATATTTAATGTTTGAATCATAGCCCCTTCTACTGTCCACTGCCTCAGGTTGCCAGGACCATCTGTCTGCCTCTGGCTGGGCTCCACCAGGGCTTGAGGTCACCTCTGCAACAAAAGCTCCCTCCCATGTAATCCCACATGCATCTTGAACTTCGAGTCTTTCAGGGGCTTTAACTCAAGCCCCTCAGCGGCTGGCACTTGCTCTTCAAAAGCCACCAAGGACAAGCAAGTTCTAGGACCCCAAGCAGCCAACCCAACGACAAGGGTGGGGAGGTCAGGCCTTCAAGATGGTCTGGGTGCCTGCAGGGGTTGACCTCAGAAAGTTCTCAGAGTGGCCACTTAGGCCAGTTCACCTGTCTCCAGATTGGTGCCTGGAGTGACTCTCGGAGACAAGGGTTCCATCTTGCCATGGTCTCCTGGACTCTGCTTCTTCTGACGCCGCTGTCTGGGCTGGCTGCCCTCTCCTGGGGCTCGTGACTGGCCATTCTGCAGCAGCCGCACCATCTCATGGTCTTTGTGGCCCAGCACTCGGGGTAGGAAGAGGGAGGACTTCTGTGTGCGGCGGGTCTTGAAGCCCCTGCGTGGCCGACCCTTGCCATTTACAGACACGTACCAAGGTCTCTGGGCACCAGGCTGCCGCCAAGTCCCTGGCCCACTGGGCCCTGTGCGATACAGGCGGGAGGCATAAGTATTGTAGCCCAGCTCATGGATCCGTTCCACGAACTCACACTCTGCATTGTAGTGCTCCTGTCAGAGAGAGGCCACAGATAACAGCCATGGAGGCCATGATGTCAGTAGGACCTCCCCAATGCCTCCCTGTCTCCTGAGGCTGCCTGGACCATCTGTCTACACATGCCAAAGTCTATGAGCCTGTCCAGCCTACCTTTCATAATACTGCTCCAAGTGACTAGTCCTCCTATGAGGACAAAGGGCAGTTCTCCCTTTTTGCTGTAGGCTTGCACTGGGTTCAGTGCTGGGTATGTGCTAGATAGAGTATGATGGAGGTGGATAAATGAGTGTGTTAGTGAGTGGATGGATAAGTGGATGGATGGGTAATAGATGGGTGGTGGATTAGTGAATAAGTGAATGGTGGGTTTTGTCTAGATATTGAGTCTAAGGATGGTACATTGGATGGATGGATAGATGCTGGGTTGAGTGATTAGGTGGGTCATTGATAGATGTCTGGGTGGATAGATGGTTGGGTGGATGGATGGGTACATAGGTAGAAGAATGGATGAGTGGATAGATAGCTGGCTGAGTGGATGGATGGATAACAGAAATGAACAGACAGGCTGGAGGACAGAGAAGCTACAGGGTGGTCATCCAACCCCAAGGTTGTTGCAGCTCCAAGTAGGAAGGGACGAGGCCAGTGTGACAAGATGCTGCTTCTGGGATTGGGTGGCAGGAGGTGAGGAGAGGTGTGTGTTGAAGATAGAACTCAAGGAGCACACCTGGAGAGGGATGGTTATGGGGCTAAGAGTAGGAGGTCCGGCATGGCTCCTGATTGACTGAGCTGGAACCAGTGTCACCTGAGACCACGAGCTGGGCTGAAGAGAGCGCTGAGTTTCACTGCGCTGTGGGGAGGATCTTGTATTTTGCTAGCTCTCCTATCCCTGAATGTTCTGGGATGCTGTGATCTATACCTCAGGGAGATGGGATTGACTGTGGGGTTGTCACTGGCCCATGGTGGCAGCACATGGGCAACCATGCTGGGCACTCAGGAAGCCAGGCACAGGCCTGCAGGAAGACGCCTTAGAGGCCAACAGTCAGCTCAAAAGGGCTAGGGCCTTATACAGGCCCAGGTCTGTCTATAAGATCATCTCTGATGTGTTCTCTGGAAAGTTCTACTCCAGCCAGCCAGCAGGACCCCTGACCTCACCATCCCCTGCTCCCCTGAAACCAGGAGACCATATCCATGGTCCCACACCACCATGCTCTTCCCTGTGGGCAGAAAGATATGAACTGTCACTGAGGACACCTGAGACCTCACCTCATGGCAGAGTTTCTGGGGGAGGGCCAGGTTCATATGTAAAGTCAGCTGGGTTCGCTTACATTAGAGTTGGGACAGGACTCAGGGTCCAAGAGGTGGGGAAATCGCCAGCCCAGCGTTGCAGCAGCTGGAACCCATCACTCAGCCAAGGGTGTGTGACCATCAGGAGTGTGGAGGAGGTACCGGAGCTCCTGCTTCCAGGTGGCATCAGGGCCATGTGCATGAAGGCTGATTCAGCTAGGCTGGCCAGGGAGCCCCGGGGAACGTCCTGTCTCCTCCCCTCTAATGCTTTGGCCAGTTTTAATACATGGGTGCGGAGGACTCACTCAGGTCCTCACGCTTGGGCCTCCAGCACTAGACTGACAACCATTTCCCCAGCCCTTCTCCTCCTAAGCCAGACAGCTCTTGCCTTCCCACCCTGAGAACAGGCACCCATCTTCCTCCTTCCACAGACGCAGGACAGATTTGCCCTGATCTCTCCTCCCTCAACTGCCCAGTTATCTTGTGTTATTCACTCTCATGGAGGTCTGGAACCTTGCTGCCATGTTCTCCTATCTCCACCAATTGTAACTCAGAAAGAGACTGACTTCAGACAGGTTGGGTGGGCACTCTGAAGCCCAGGGACCTGGACCACCTTGAGTCTGGAAGCCAAGCATTCTATCGCTCATGTTCCTTCTGGCCCCCAACCAGATGTTCAAGCCAGATGGCTATTACATCAGCACCTGCCCACTAGGGATGGGACTCACCGAAGCATACAGCCTTCCTCTCTTGTTCATGGCCAGGTACCGCCCAGAGAAGAGCCCTTTGATGGCCACCACGCCCACTTCCACTGCAGTAATCTCCAGGATGCCTGGAAAGAGTCAGAAAGGTTCAGTCACCTGCCCCACCTGAGCAGAACCTCAGCCTGCACTAACTCCCATGGGCTTAGGAAGCTGGGACAGGAGGGCAGCCAAGACCAAGGGCAGCCAAGCAGGTCATGGTGTGGAGGGGTTGGAAGTCCTAGCAGGAAGAAAATATTAGACAGTAGGTGAAGAAGGGGACATTCAGCCACTGTGTCCAAGACATTAATCCTAACCCCAGGAGAAGACACAGTGAGGGTGTTCTGCCCCTGTCAGGCATCTTGGATGTAAAACAGACAGATCAATTCAGTTTGTATTTGGTGCACTCTTGTGAACCAGCTTTTTCTAGAAAGCTGAGGCTGAGGCTCAGTGATTTGTCCAAGGTCACACATAGTGGTTGGGCGATCCAAACCCTGGGGAAGAGGGAGCCTTAGAAGAGGCGGTGTCTGAGACTCCTGGGGGAGTCAGTGCTTAATGCAGCCCAGCCAGAGAGTTACCCACACTGTCAGGCAATGGATCCAATCATGAGGGCAGAAAGGCAGCCTGGAGCAGAAGAGCCTAGGTGCAGAGGGAAGGTGAATGGGGCTCATCCAGGCCCAAGATTAGGTATAAAAGTTAATGGTCCCCCTGGCAGAGTAGTTGCCAAGACTGCCCATCTGAGTTCCGTCCCCGGACCCATATGGTGGAAGTAGAGAACTGACTCTGGCAAGTGCTTCAATGACCTAAATACACATCGTGGCACACAAAATAAATAAAATAAACCAACCAAACAAAAATCCTCCAGACGCCTTTCCTGTGAACAGGATAGCGATTTTGGGAGGAGAGGGCAATTGGGGATAGTGGTTTGAGGACTCACTCTCTTTCCAGAGAGAGCATCTCTGATGCCCGCTTGGAAATCAGCATAGTCCAGATAACCACGACCAGTTGGGTCCTACCCTATACAGGGTTTGGAAGGGTACAGGGGAAGACCTTTAGAGCCTGCGCCAGATGAGCATACCCCTACCCAGGGGAGACTGTGAAGGTGCCCCTCTTCTGCATCTGAGGAGGGGGTGCTCATGAGGAGCCCAGAGCTCCAGGCCGGGTCGGGGCTGGTCCCCAGGACGCCCCCGCGGGCTGCGGCTTTGAAGGAGGAAGCTGCGGTTCCTACAGCCGCCCTCGCCCCTCACTCTGCTTCCTGCGCCCCGGGCGCGGTGAGTTCCTCCCACGCGGCGCGCAACACTCCGGGCCGAGCTCGGCTCGCGTGTACTGCACCCACGGAGCAAAACCCTGCAGTGCTTGGGAATTGGCGCTAGGTATCATCCGGCCGCGGGTCTTAGGTGCGTGCCGGCTGCATCCAAAATACGCGGGGAAGGCTTTCTGTCCTGTCGCGTGCTCTCCTACAGAGCGCAGGACGAGGGATAAACTCATCGCCGGACACCTAGTTGCGAAAACTAAGCTATGCACAGGGGAGTGTCCTTGGCGCCTCGGCTGAAAGCAAAGAGGACGGAAGGGACTGGCCATGCTCCCCAGGGTCGTCAAAACAATAAAGAGGGCGGTAAATCCTTATCCAGCGGCTTTTCACTGAGAAATACAAACCTGTCAGAATAATGCTCGCCTTCCGCGCAGCCCCTGGGGAGCGGGACGGGCAGGGCACGTCCGTGGGATCTGTAGCTGAAGTCTTCGGATGGACTTCAGCTCTACTCCCACCTGGGACGCCGCGACAGGGGGCCGAGCCCGCCCGTCCCTCCCGCCCACCTCTGGCCGGACACTCACTGTAGGCGCTGTTCTCCAGGCTGCCGTTCACGCGGCCGCTCGGGTGCAGCTGGAGGTGGTACTTGGTGGCGCAGTAGAGTTTGCGGCGCCGGGGCGCCCCGCCGAGGTGCTCGTAGACACCCCCACGGCCGCCCGCATCGCGCCGCAGCCGCGTCCCGGGCCCCGTCGCGGGCCAGCCGGGTTCCAACAAGCTGAGCAGCAGAAGCCAGATCAGGCCCATCCCGGCATCGCGCCCGCCCGCGGCGGCGGCTGCGCCAGCGCGGGGCTCACGGAAGAAGCGGCGCTGGGAGCACACGCCCGCGCGCCAGGCTGTGCGGACTGTGGCTGGGAGGGAGAGAGAGGGAGAGGAAGACCGGGAAGAGGTGGGGGACAGGGGAGGGAGGGAAAGAAAGAGGGAGGGGAGACAAGGAGAGATGGGGAGAAAGGGGAGATGGAGAAAAGGACGTGTGGAGAGAGGGAAAGAGGGATGGAGAGAAGATGCGGAGAAAGAAGAGAGGGAGGCGGAGAGAGAAGACTTCGAATTTTCACCCAGGAATGGGGGAGTGTTCCCTTGCCGCACACAGCTCCGAAGAAAGGGCGCTCGGCAACAAAAGGCGGCCGTGGTACCCGGCGGGGGCTCGGGGCTCAGGCCGGGCGTCGCCTGCTCACAGCGCCCCGGCCAGCGCCGTCGGGCAGCCGCTCCTCCGCCGCGCGCCCTGCGCGCCCCCTCCCGCTTCTGAAAGGTCCCCGCCCCGCCCCCAGACCAATTATGCCTCGGAAAATTATAGAGCGAGGCCTATAGGCAGCCGCCCCAGGCCCTGCCACCCCCTCCCGCCTTACATCAATCCTGGGTGCACAATGGGACCGCGGATGACTGATGTCTGCGCAAACAACTTGCGGGGAAGTCTAGCTGACAAACGTTCATGAAAGGCGGCGCCTAATCGAGAGCGATTGCGGAGGGCGGCGCGTGGGGAACCCGGGGTTGGGTCTGTGCAGGTCGCGGCTTCTCACATGAGCCGCTGAGCTGTCCTCAGCTGCCCAGTCTTGTGGCCCAAGGACCCAGGGTCACTTTGTCCTGTAACTCCCTAATTGACTTCACCAAGTGAAGTTTAAACACCTTGAGCAGGAGTGGTTTGTCCCAACGGTGGTCCAGAGAGCGGACTGGGTAGATAGGAGCAGGGACAATAGAGTCAGAGAGTCCTAGAGCTCTGGAGACGCAGGCAGAGATGGAAATGGGAGTGGGGGAGGCAGGTGGCAAATCCACTAGAAGAGAAAGAGAGATGAGACAGGTGGAGAAATGGCAAGATGCAGACGGGCAAAAAAAAAAAAAAGAGGCGCAGGAGAAGATGCTACAAAGGACCCTCAAACCCTCCTGGCAGGTTGAGTAGGAGTCTAGGCTCGGGGAACAGCTTCCTGGGCCCTGAGCTCTTAACTTCAGTTCCCTATCTGCTATGGGCCTCAGAGAAAGACTTCCTGAGGTGTCAGAAAAAGTCCCACACCACCTCTGTGGCCTGTGCTTCCAGCGGTCCTTCAGCCGGCAACAAACCTCATAGAGGCGTTTTCTGCTGAGTTATCCGGAGGGTCCAGTGGCCTGGGTCACAGCATTGCCTCCCAAGTTGATCCTGAGCTCCGGGAAAAGTTAGGTGGGAGGCCCTGGACGATGTGAGATGCTGAGAAGTGTTGGGGGGACCTCCATGGCACAGAAGCTGTTAGTAGCACATACTGGAGCATTTTCAACCCTGAGACCTCATATACAGGGCAGCAGGTCCTCAGTGAGCCCTCTCCAGCATCCTGAGTACACATGTCCCCCACAGCTGAGCGTCCTCAGCGATCTCCCAGCTCCTCTGTCCTGGCCCAGGTCTGGAGGGTCTCTGCCCCAGGGCTGGCTCCTGCGAACTCTTGAGCAGTCTAAAGACTGAGCCACAGAATTGCTAAAGCCCTGGAGTCAGCCATTGATGGAACCTGCTTTACAGGGAGCAGGGACAGCTGTCAGGACAGATGGGTTGACAGGGCAATTTGCCCTGTATCTTGATGACCAGCATTGGGCTGATCACATGCTGGCTGCCCAAGCTCCTAAGATGTCCCAGAAGAATCAGGAGGACATCTCCTCCCTGAATGCCTCTAGCACAGCTCCTGGAGCCAGCTACTGCCCTGTGTCTGGACAAGAGAAGCCTTGAAGCCAGGTGTGCTGGGACAGGCCTGCCATCTCAGCACTGGAGATGTGGAAGCAGATGATGCTGGACTTCCATGCTAGCCAACCACAAAGCAGATTTGACAAAGCTAAGAAAGGGTCTGTAGAGATGCTCATTAGTTAAGAGCACTGACTGGTCTTACAGAAGACCTGGGTTCAGTTCCCAGCAACCACATGGTGGCTCTCAAATGTCTATAACTCTGATTCTAAGAGATCTGACACCATCTTCTGGCCTCTGAGGATACCAGGCATATATCTGGTACAAATATTTACAGGCAGTCAAAAATACCACCACCACCACCACCCATACACATAAAATTAAATAAATCTTAAACACATTCACACAGTGCACATACACACACAAAGAGGAAAGGAGAGAGAGACAGTAGGGAGGGTCTGGGGGAACTGGTGTGAAGTTTTCCTTTGTTGGTGTCTGGGAGGAGCCAGAGGAATCCCGTTGGACAACCTGGACTCAGAGCCTTCCTCCTGCTCCATGCCTGGACCCCAGGTTTCCTGTTGGGTGTGTCCTTCACTGTGTCTTCCCCTGGACAGCCCCATGTACTCTAATTCTCCAGAATATACTCCTGAAGTGAATGAATGGGCTTGCCTCTCCTTGACACATTGGCTGGCCCATACAGAGTAACTCTCTGAGACTTTGACTTCCTCCGTATGTGAAATTCTAAGGCCAGATCAGAAGCTCAGTGGAGCGACCCCTACCAAGACTCCTGCCACTGCTACCATCAGTGACCAGATTGTGGCACCACCATATTGACCTCAGGTGCCTTTGAGAATAAAGGACTTCAGTGGCTCAGTAGGTGATCTGGCCCAGGTCCTCTCTGTGGTCCTGGCTGTCTTTGGCTTGTTCCTCAATTGTCCCTAAGGCACCCACATTCCTGACCCAGGGTCTTCCTCTGGGTCCTATGCAAGGGTTCCTGGGTCCTTCTACCCACCCTCCACTCTATAGTTGGAAGGAATGGCCTTCACCCCTACCTCAGACCCCACACCAGTTCATTCCCGGGATGGAGGCCTTGGTAAAGGTCACCCCCTGCCCTGCTTCCTAAAGCCCTCTCTTGTTCAGTGAGGTTTTCCTGTACCTTTAATCACTGACCTTTTTGGCCTTGGAAGTCCCCAGACCCTCCCTCAGGCTATGGATGAACACCCCCCCCCTTGGTCTCAAATGCCCCAGAGGCCTGAGTGTGTGCTGTGCTGGGCCAGAGCTGGGCCTCCATTGCAGTCTGCCTGGGCTCGGCTGAGGCTCTGTCCTCAAACAGAGTAGGGCCTAGCAGAGCTTGCAGAGGGTGGGGGGGGGCATAATATGGTAATGGACACCCTGTTAATTGCTTCCAAATGGCCAATTGCAGCCGTTTGACTAATTGGTCTCTTCCAGGCCCCACTCCCTGGCCTGGACACCCCCAGACCTGGCCCAAGCCTGTCTAACACCGCTTCCAGGGCCTCTGCTCCGGAAGCTCCCTCCTCATCTGATCTCTCTGTACTTGGCCTGGACCTCTGCCTCTAGCCCCTACACTTAGAGAGAGAACTGGGGAGAGGAGGGCCAGGGACATTGCCCTGTGATGTCCCCGGCTCTTGGCCCAAACTCACTCTATACTCCACCAAAAGCAGGGGAAAGAGACCAGCCTGCTTATTGGGGGCTGACCTGGGGTCACTGTGCCCCTGAAATCCTAAAAGTAGGCCACCTTAGCCCTACCAGGTGAGAGGTGAGCTGACTGGCTCAGGAACGCACAGTTGGGAGATGGGAGTCACCTGTGTGCCTCAGCTGGCAGCATCTTCAGCAGGCCAGGGCTGAGTTAAGCATCTTTCATTTGAGTCCCTGGACCTTTGCTTCTGGTGCTGCATGGCTGGTACTCTAAAGCCCAGGCTCCAGCTTAATGAAGCCTTCCTGCTTGCTATGGGGGACCAGTCTGACACCCCCACAGGTGCAGTGGGTCAAGGTGGGAGATGAAGAAGGACCCTGGATGCTGGGCAGTGGTGGCGCACGTCTTTAATCTCAGCACTCGTGAGGCAGAGGCAGGTGGATCTCTGTGAGTTCGAGACCAGCCTGGTCTACAAGAGCTAGTTACAGGACTGACTCCAAAGCTGCAGAGAAACCCTGTCTCGAAAAACAAAAAAAAAACCAAAAAAAAAAAACAGGCCTTTACAGCAATGAGGACACTAAAGAGACTTACATAGACCTAATATTCATGGGAAAGTATAAAAAGATAAGATCTCCTGAGTAAATTGGGAGCATAGGGACATTGGGGGAGGGTTGAAGGGGGAGGGGAGAGGCAGGAAGGGGAGCAGAAAAAANAAAAAAAAAGAAGGACCCTGGACCACACAGGGGGCAGATGCGCTTTTCAGCCAGCCCAGGACCATAAATGGCAACTGTGTATTCTCAGATTCTCCCAATATGGGCACACATGGACAGGTTTCAAGTTCCATTCCTACCCAGAGCCCTGCCCACATGAGGCAGGGTGGATTTTCCCATTTCCTAAGTAGGTAAAGGAACACAAGTTCCTAATAACCAGATCCTCCCCCCAGGCCAATAGGAGTCCACAAACTGAGATGGCAACATAATGTGGAGCCCCCTGTCTCTATCTTCTGGGTTTTTTGAGACACTGTTTCTCTGTGTAGCTGTCCTGGAACTCAATTTGTAGACCAGGCTGGCCTTGAACTCACAGAGATCCGCCTGCCTCTGCCTTCTGAGTGCTGGGATCAAAGGTATGCCACTACCACCCAGCTTAGTGTAGGGCTCTTAATACCACATGTCCCAAGAGCTCTGAGTCCACCTGGAGAAAGGAAGAGCACTCCTGTTCCATGGGTACTTGAGCCTGCATGTGCCCAAGAGCAGTAGGGGCTGCTGGATTTAGAGTACCCTTCCCCAACAAGCTTAAGAATCTTGGAGTGGGTGGGTTCTGCTCCAGATGTGGCAATGAGAGTTTGGGCAACAGGTAGGGGCAAATGGGTGCAAAAGATGCCAAGGTGGTAGCTTACAAGTTTCCGTCAAATTTATTTTTCCTTGTAACTTATTTGTATTGTTTCAGTACCAAAATACTTTATTGAGATATTTAACTTAAAGTAGATACTTCAATCATTTTAAGAATATTTATTTTTATTTCACATATGAGTGTATTCCTGCATGTATGTCTGTGTATAAAGTGTACATACATGTACTCTGGAAGTCACAGAAGGGTGTCAAATCTCCTGGAACTAGAGTTACAGACAGATGGTTAGAGTCACCATGTGGTTGCTGGGACTCAAATCCAGGTCCCCTATAAAAGCAGCCAGTGTCCTTAATCACTGGCCCATTTCTCTAGCCTTTCTCTGCTTTTTTGAGACAGGGTCTTATGTGGCTTAGGTTGGCCTCAAACTCATCACCTAGTCAACTTCTGATCTTCCTGACTGCAACTGGGATTTAGGTGTGCATTACTGTATGCAAGCTTTTTTTCCCCTGAAAAATTTAAAACATTTATTTATTTATTATGGAGGGAGGCAGCGGTGGGGGTGTGTATCATGGCTTACATTTGAAGGCCAGAGGACTACTGGGTGTCAATTCTCTCCTTCCACCACCTGGATCTTAGAGATTCAACTTGGGCCATTAAACTTGGCATAAATGCCTTTCCTGGATCAACCATCTTGTCTGCCCTTTTTTGAGTACTTTTAGTCCCTGCTTGGTTGATTCCTCAGCTACAGAACTCTTGGACACAGAAGGGCCACTCTACTGAGGGCCAATCCTTACTGAAATTCTTCAGACTGACTGCACTTGAACAACCCCACATGGCTGTGTGAAGTGATTGTGAGCCTATATTCCCTTCCAGGCCTCAATTTCCCTACCTGTTAAGTGGAAACCGGCAGCTGGTCTAGGTTGTTCACGCCTCTGCTTCTAGCACTTGGAATATAGAGGCAGGCAACTCTGAGTTCAAGGTTAGCCTGGTCTATATTGCAACTTCCAGGCCAGCTAGGGCTACATAGAGGGACCTGTCTCAAAACAATACAAAGCAAAATATGAAGACAGATCTCAGAACTGTGGTAAACTGTAAATGACAGTCTTGGGGAAGCTTTGGGACAGTATGGCCAGTGGGCTGTCGTCCTTGGTGTGAACACATGGAATTAATTCATAGAAGGATCTGGAAGATAATCAAAACAAGGAGATCTCCAGGGTAAGGGTATAAGAAAAGGGTGGGACCCGCTAGGTGTGCTGACACATACCTTTAAGCCCAGTACTCAGGAAGCAGGGGCTGAGGGATCTCCATGAGTTTGAGGCCATCAAGCCCATCACGTCTACAGAGTGGACCAGTCAGACTACATTTGAGGCCCTGTCTCCAAACAAGCAAAGGTGGGAGGGAACTCTACTCTTGGGCTGGAGGGAGAGCTCCCGTGTGCTAGGCAAGCACCCCAGCCTGTGTATGGCTATTGTTCTTCAATAACTAACAAGACAGTCACACACTTCCTGAGCTGACACTCATGAAGCCCAGATGCACCCAGGGACAGGATTCGCCCCTGGCATCCAGATGGGCATTCTGGCTCCCTTAGTTAGTACTGCACAGAAATGGATGAGGTATACCAAGAGTCGGGTGTGTGGCCCTTGGGCTGACTTCAGAGTTGGGGGCCTTGATTCTGGGAGCAGACACTGAGCCTGGGGCTACTATGCAGATTCTTTTATGCAAATGATTTAGTGCAAACAAGAGCAGCCCTTTTTGGGCTGGGGAAGATGGCTCAGTGGGTAAAGAGCTTGCGGCACAAGCATGAGGACCTGAGGACCCGAGTTCAATCCTATGTAACCCATGTAAAAACTGAGCCCTGGGGAGCTGGAGACAAGAGGATCAGTAGGGCTCCCTGGCCAGTCAGCCTAGTTGCTCAGTTCCAGTAAGAAACCCAGTCTGTAGCCAACAATGAGGACCCTAAGAGACCCCTAATCTACATGGGAAGTAGAAAAAGACAAGATCTCCTGAATAAATTGGGAGCATAGGGACCATGGGAGAGGGTTGAAGGGAAGAGGAGAGGAAGTGAGGGGAGCAGAGAAAAATGTATAGCTCAATAAAATCAATTTAAAAAAAAAGAGAGCCCCAGTCTGGGAACAATGTGGGGTTTGGACTTAGAGAGGTGGCTCAGAGGGAAAAAGCATTACCACTCTAGTCAAAGACCTGATTTAGGTTTCTAGCATGGATACTGGGTGACTCACAACTGCCTGCCACCTCATCCCCAGAGAGAAGCAAGGTCTCTGGGCTCTCAGGGCACCTGAATTCACATGAATACACACATGCATAGATACAGGCACACATGCACATGCATGCATGCACTCACACATGCACACATACACACCCCTCTCCTCCTGCTGGATATGCTAGATGCCCACATGTAGGTTTCCCATAGTCCCTTGCTTTGGAGCCACTTCCAAATTCTACAACAAAGCTGACCCTAGGAGATGAATTCAGATCTAATGACTGGATGGCGGGTGGTTTAAGCAAAGCCCCACTTGACTTCAAGAGGGAACCTGGGGCCACCCAGGACATGGCTGCTTCATTTGTCCCGAGCATGCACAAGGTAGCTAATTGGCTGACATTGTTCTCAAATCCTTTGAGCCCTGGATTCTGCGGCAATGGGCTGAGCTCAAGAGGGCCCAGGCCAGTCTCCCTACTGGGCTGTTCAGAGGTACCTGGGGATAGGCTGTCTGGGAGTCACAATGGCATTTGCCATCACGCTTTTACCCCCAGCCCTGTAACTCACAAAGCCTCCTTCCCCAGAGGAGATCAGGATCGGAAGCATCTCCAGGTGAAAAGCAAAGCCATAATCAGAGCCAAACACCCTGACCTTTAACCTCCATGCCATACTTGTTCTCAGGGTGGGGGTGTGGTGTTCCTTTGGGGTGCAGCCCCCCCCAGAGCATCCCTGTCAATCTCCCTCTCCTTTTGTTCCTTTGTCCCTACAGCATTTGATCTCACCTGGGAGGAAGGAGTGGCCTCCTGACCTCTACAAATTGGCTGTTGTTCCCCACCACCACCAGCAGCCCTTAACCCTTCCCTTGCCTGCCCTGATGGGTCTGCACTAAAGCTCAAGGTGCATCATGGCTGGGACTGTCTGCCCAAACATTCCTTCATGGGCACAGCACTCTCCCAGATCACAGGCCTTTCCCAGTTTTCCCCTCCCTCCCATGTGTGAGGGCATCCCAGGAAAGCATGGGAGACATATGTTCCCATGGACTCTCAAAAACAGAAGGGAAGTGCATGGCTTTGCCCCCTTGCCTGGTGTCTTATGTCCCCTGAGATGTCAATGCTCCTAGCTGCCTTTTAGTGGAGAGCTTGTGTCCCCTTGACACTCAGTGGCCTCAGTCATGACACACTCCCATCCCCGTGTTCCTAGATGTATTTTGCTTAGGGCTTTTGACTTTCAACTCAGCCTTTCTCAAGTCAAGAGAAAGCCCAAATTGTATAGCTTGACACCCACCTGCTGTTGACAGTGCTTGGTCCTAGGGACAGTCAGGCACATGTGGACATACCCTCAGTCTGTTTCCTTCACACAGACACGCTTATTTATTTTAACAGCAGCACTGCTGAGGTATAAGGTACGTGTGCCCGCCCCGGTCAGGTTGCTGACCCTCTCTCTTCAGCACTCTGCAGCTGCCACCACTGGCCGGCCATTTAGAATGTCATTTTATTATCTGTCTATCTATCTATCTACCTATCTATCTATCTATTCATTTATTGTTTTTGTTTTTGAAGGATTTCGCAGACCCAAGCTGGCCTCATTATCACTGTGTAGCTGAAGACGACCCTGAAGGTCTGATGCCCGTGCCTCTGCTGCTGCTATTATAGGCACCATCGTGCCCTGTGCTGCAGTACTACGATCCAACCCAGAGCCAGACAAACACTGCCCCGACTGAGCATACATCTCTATGAGAGAGCCATTTAATCTCCTCTCCCCACTCCCCAGACCAACATCACCTCTTCCCTCCCAGACCCCAGCTGCTCTCAGTGCCCATCACCCCCTTCATGCATTTGCCTGCTCAGAACTTCTATAGGGCCTTTTGTGAACTAGACCTTTTTTCTTGAATTAAGGAAAGAGCACATTTCCCTCCCTAGCACCCCTCAGCTCCCATAATCACCCACAGGTTGCCAGTAGCATGGTGGTGGCGGGCCTGACCCTTACCTGAGGCTCCCAGAGTGTTCCTACAGAGCTCCTCAGGGCCCAGGCAGAGCTGGCCTGGCTTCACCTGAGCTGGACTCCGCAGCCCAGAGTTGATGCTTTCGGGGAGGCTCTTGAGAGACTGCCCGGTTCTAACCGGCCTGACCACATCCCTCAGTGAGCCATCTGGCACATCTTCACCGTCATTTGGACAGGATTTGGAATTGCCTGGGAGATGCGCCATGCATGTGAGGGTGTTTTGGGAGAAGTTTAACTGAGGGGGAGGACCCACCCCGAGTGTGAGGGGTGGCATCTGATGGACTGGGGTCCCAGACAGAAGCATAAGGAGAAAGTGAGTTGAGCATCAGTGTTCGTTCCTCTCTCCACTTCCTGACTGTGGCTGCCATGTGATTCCCCCACCACAATGGACTGTGCCCTAAGGGACCAAATAAAGCCCCTACCCCTCTTCCTTCAGCTGCTCTGTCAGGTGTTTTCCACACACTGAGGGACCTGAAGATACAGCAAGGACGGTGCACTCTGTAAGGGCCTACTGAAGGAGCTCAGGTCAGAGATCCTTCACAGCACAAGTCAGGCAGGTCCTCCATTGGGTCCTAGGCCTATCCTCCCCTTCAAGGATCTTCTGCATAGCCCCAGCTGGGGGTGAGGTTGGCCTCCCTGACTTAGTGTCTTTTCCCACTTTTCATGTCCACATACAGGGAACTGAGTAGATCTGGAAGCTTCTCCACCCACAGGCAGATCTTCTCATTGTCCTAGTCGGCTGCTGAGATAAACACTGGCGGAAGCAGCTTGGAGGACGAATGAGTTTCTTTCAGGAAACTGTCTGTCAGTGAGGGATGTCAGGACAGGAACCAGGAGGCAGCCATCTGGAGGAATGCTGCTTC
This sequence comes from Dicrostonyx torquatus, assembly GCA_028555095.1. NCBI lineage: Eukaryota > Metazoa > Chordata > Mammalia > Rodentia > Cricetidae > Dicrostonyx > Dicrostonyx torquatus. The sequence continues at coordinate 1,031,732 of JAQHUG010000157.1, forward strand.
CTGGCTCACTCTGTGGCTCATACTCAACCTGCTCGCTTTTTCTTTTTTCCTTCTTGTTTTTGGTTAATTTTTCAAGACAGGGTTCTCTGTGTAGTCCTGACTGTCCTGGAACTCACTCTGTAGACCAGGCTGGCCTTGAACTCAGAGATTTGCCTGCCTCTGCCTCCCAACTGCTGGGATTAAAGGTATGAGCTACAGCGGTTGAGCTTCAGCCTGCTTTCTTAACCAGCCTCCCTAGGCACTGCCTGCAGAGACTGGGCCTCCCACATTAATAACCAGTTAAGCAGCTCCTCACAGACATGGCCTTAGGGCAAGCTGATGGAAGCAATCCTCTTCCCAGCTGACTTTACCATGTGTCAAGTTGATAACACTTGACATAAACAAAACTAACCAGGGCCAGCGTGGGTGGTGGTGCACACCTTTATTCCCAGCACTTGGGAGGTAGAGGCAGGTGGATCTCTGTAACTTTAAGGCCAGCCTGGTCTACAAAGTGAGTTCTAGGACAGCCAGGGTTGTTACACAGAGAAACTCTGCCTTGAAAAATAACAACAAACTCAACTAACGAGAATACCACTTCAATTAGCCAATCAAGATGATCTACCCCACAGCTGACAAATAAGATTTATTATAAAGCCTTCTGCCTGCTTGGGTAGTGCTGGCCCCCGAGTCATGGGTAGAGCTGTCTGTGTGTCTTTAGGGCTCCCGGGGTTCCTCATACATCTGAGGAAGAAAGGTACTGGTGTAATTACTGAGTTCTGTATAAACTCTCTCTGCCTCAGGATGAGACTCCATCGCTGGCTCCTGGGATGGGGAAGTGACTGGAACCAGAGGCAATCCTGGTTGGGAAGGGTGCCTTTCTCTCTCTCTAGGCCCCAAGTGACAGGCATGGGCAAAGTCCACCTGGAAGGCTGTCCCAGAGAGCCTCTTGTATGAGTGCTCTTTCCACACCTGGCTCTTTCTTCTTGCCTCCAAGATAGCTTGCTAAGAGCCCACTTAGCACCTACACCTGTCTGGAGTGGCCTGCCCCCCTTCGACTTTTCCTAGCTAGAATCCCAAGTGAATAAGATGATGGTCAGGGGCCTAGAATTGGCAAGGCCCACATTATCTAAAAGCCCATTGTGTACTGTGTTCCCCAAAATTGCACACACCCTAGAAAGTAGGTCCGGTGTCTCTACTGTACAGATGAGGAATCTGGACACTGAGCTGTCCAAGAGTGGGTCATTCTGAGGCCATCCAGGGTCTATTTTGCTATCTCTGTGTATGTATACAGGTCGTCCTTGTGTGTGCACATGTGTGTTCTCAGGTGCACACTCATGTGTGTGCTTACATATGTGGAGGCCAGACATCAACATATATTTTCTTCCCAAATCACTTGGAGAGAGAGAGAGAGAGACTGAGACTCTCTCACTGAACACAAAGCTCACAGATTCAGTTACATCAGCTGGCCAGTAAGGCCTGGGGGTCCTCCAGCCTCTGCCTTCCCAGGAGTGCTGCACTGTGCCTGGATTTTACATCCACGCTTGTGGACGCAGGTCCTCATGCTTGTACAGCAAGCATTTTACCAACTGAGTCATCCCCTCAGCCCTTAGAGACTGAGCCACCGCAGTGTGCAGAAGACCCCTAAGTACTCATCCAAGAGAGATGGCCTTTTATGCGCGCAGCTCTCTTGTGTGTACCAGGACTCAACAGCCAGGACCTTGAGGTCCTTGGTATACTGGGTCCACAGAGGCTGTCCCTCAGCTTCCTTTGCACCCCAAGTCTTCCAGCTCTACCCCAGGAGGATGTGATTTGTTACTGGGGAACCCTGCAGCTCAATGCATACTTCTCTGAAGGTTTGCAGTGGGCTGGCCCTTCAGCGGCTCCCAGACTCGGAGACTTTGGGAAATGCTCGATTGAGTTACACACCACACAGCCCGCTGCCCAGCCTCTGCTTCCTTCGTCACATGAGGTCACAGTGTCCTTTTGCGTGGGTCCGGTTACCCACCGGACATTCCAGCATGCCCAGAGAAATACCACTCCTCTTTTAGGGACCGCCGAGCATCAAAGCCCTGCATAGATCACTCTTATTCTCTGGGAGGAGATAATGGCTCCTTGCTTCCATGCAGGCACCCGACCACAGCTCGAGAGTCCAGCAGGAATTTGGAAGTGACACTTTAAAGAAAGTCATTCATGGGGAAATGAGTTATTTTTGTTGCAAAGACAATGGGGTCGGTGGACATTAGAGTGAAGAGAGAAGAAAGGTCGCTCCTGCCCCCCACCCCTCCCTGCCAATCACTCTGGCTCCTGGGTTTTGTGTCTTCTTTGGCCGCAGGTAATGGCTGGTGTCATATTTTCAAGTGGAGATGCGGATACCTGCTCCTCCATTTGAGAGGATCCACATACGATTCCAGGTGCTCCCTTGCATTCCCTGAGAGGCACACAGTCCTTACTCTCTGAGCGCTTCAGTTAAAAGTCCTGAAGGAGGAATGGGTCCAGGTGATGCTCGGCCTCTGCTAGGAGCACTGCCTCTCGCTGCTGAGCATCTGTAGGCAGGTTGCTTGAGCTCTCTGAGCTTCAGTTTTTCTGGAAAAAAAAAAGTGTGGCTGGTCCCTACCCACTAGGATGGTTATGGGATTAAATGAGCTAATATTTATTTGAGACAGGGTCTTGCTATGTTGCCCTGACTGGCCTGGAACTTGCTGTGTAGACTAGGTTAGTCTTGAATTTACAGAACTCCACCTGCCTCAGGAGTACTGGGGGTTAAAGGCATATACCACCATATTCAGTGATATGTCTATGTTATTATACATTTATTATTGACTGATTGTGTGTGTGTGTGTGTGTGTGTGTGTGTGTGTGTGCACACATACAGATACACACACCACAAAGCTGTGTGGAAGTCAGAAGATAATGCTGTTTGGTTGGGTGTGAGACAGAGGAAGAGATCTCCCTATTGTTGGCTCATTCGTGTCTGCCCGTAATCTCAACACTCAAGATGAGCCTAGAGGATTGTCATAAGTTGGGAGCTAGCCTCAGCTACATAGAGAGTTCCAGACCAGCTAAGGCTAAAGTGGAATCCTGTCTCAAAAAAAGTCAAAAGCTTAAACCCAAACAAATTAACATGATATAGAGTTGTTAATGTCTGAGAAGCTGGTGCAGATATGGCAGTATGAGTAAGGAGCAGAGGTGGACTTCTGTTTAGAAACCTTGAAAACCAGGAATCCCTCTGTATGATTCCTTACTTACAGATGAAGCCAGAGGCCCAGAGAGGTAAGGACTCAGAAAACTCAAACAGATACCCCTGGCTTGATTATCCTGGGTTCTATAAGAAAGCAGACTGAGCAAGCCACGAGGAGCAAACCAGTAAGCAGCACCCCTCCGTGACCTCTGCATCAGCTCCTGCCTCCAGGTTCCTGCCCTGTTGGAGTTCCTGCTTTGGCTTCCCTCAATGATGCAGGATATTAAACCAAACAAACCCTTTCCTCCCTAATTGCTGCCCATATGAATTGTCTTGAAATAGCAAGCAAGAGGTTCTAAGGCTTTTTGTCTTGGTGTTTCAGCAAAGCAATAGTAGCCCTAATTAAGACGGGGTGGGGGCAGGGCTTGTTCTAACTCACCGGTCTAGCTCACAGTCCATCGCTGCAGGAAACTCAAGGCAGCAAGAGCACAAAGCATCTGCTGACGTCACCCTCACACTCCGGGCAGAGAGAAACAAATTGGTGCGTGCATGCTTTGGCAGCGTTTTTCTGCTCTTACCCAGTCCAGGGTGACCCAGGGTATGGTGCCCTTCATACGCAGGATGAGCATTCCCACCTCAGTTAACCTATAAACATCCTGCAAGCCAACCTAACCTAGACAGTCCTTCACTGCTCTGCTCTTCCAAGGTCATCCTAGGGACAGAACTACCCACCACAGGCCATTAGGAGGTTCACACAGCCGGGTCTGGTTGATCCCTGAACTGCTATCCACACAGCCTGCTTCCTCCTGAGCTGACCTGAGTTTCAGGGCTGTTGTGGGAACTGTGTGAGTGATTGTTAAACAGCCTCTGAGAAGCCGGGCGGTGGTGGCGCATGCCTTTAATCCCAGCACTCGGGAGGCAGAGGCAGGCGGATC
>JAQHUG010000157.1:1043183-1133401 GCA_028555095.1 Dicrostonyx torquatus
TTTTTTTTTTTCTAGGTCGGCTTTTAAAATAATGCTTTTGAGGTGGGGTTGTAGCTCAGTGGTGAGTGGCATGTATGAGGCCCTGGCTTGGTCCCCAATGTGTATGTAACACACACACACACACACAATTTTAAAAAGTATTAAAGGCTAGATCTGACTTTCAGGCTCTAGAAAGGTGGCAGACAGCAGCTAGGAGGCCTCTGGAGTCTTCCAGATTTCAGGGGCAATTACTGAGCCTTCAGGAGCCTGTATAACACCAGCCAGACACCTTAGGGCTCCCAGTGCTCAGCAGAGAGAGATACTGTGCCTTCCACATCCCCAAAGGGACTAGATGTGATTATCCTGAGAAGCAAGAGGCAGTATGTCTAGTGAGACACAGATATTGCGCTATGTAAATATTTGGAAAATTGGGTGTGATGTGTAAGTACAAGAATGAAACCCATTTCCTTTTCACCCATGATTCTTTGGATAATGAAGTGGGAACACCCACTTGTTTGTTTATCTGCTCATAGGCAGGATGATGGGTTCTGCAGAGCTGAGGTAGAAAGACAAGATGGCAAAAGGAAGCTTGTCTGGCTTTAGTCCTTGAATCTGCACTCAGCTGGCTTGGCAGCATAAACCTGAGAAACCCACAAAGTACTTGCTACCAGTTGGATATCTCCAGGGACAAAGGCCAGCTGGGAAGCATAGAAGCCCAACAGGTACTTGCTTCCATCTATCTTTGATTAGGGCTTGACATTAAAAGACACCATAGTTGGGTATGAATATCTCACAGTCAAGACTAGCTGCAAAACCAGGTGTGGCAGCTCAAACCTGTCATCCTACTATTTGGGAAATTGAGGCAGAAGGACTGTTGGGATTAGAAGGGTAGCCTTGGCTACATAGTAATAGTCTGCTTTAAAAAATGAAACAAAACAAATCAACTCCCTTACCAGGTGTGGTTGTGCAGCTTAATCCTAGCACTTGGGAGACAGAGGCAGGTGGATCTTTTTGAGTACAAGCCAGCCTGGTCTACATAGTGAGTTATAGGCTAGCCAAGGCTACACAGTGAGATTCTATCTCAAACATAAAAACTCTCAAACAAGCAAACCCAACAAAACCAGGCCAGTGGCTGGGGTGAAAAGCCATAGGTCTCCATTCCCTGCTTCTCTATGAACTTTTGTTCATGTCTCTCCCTGATTTCCTCCTGTCTGATTCCTGGCTCCAGACCACTGAGTGTCAGGAGGGGAGGGAGGGATTTCCTGAAGAGGGAGGAGTTCCCTGCAGAGAATTCTGAAAGTCTCTGCATCATGACCCTTGCTGTTGAGCTTTTAAGGGCACAGAGACTCTTCCTGGCACCAATCCTGCCCTCATCCATGGTCTCAGTCACACACTCCCAAGGCCATTAACTCCATGATGTACCTTTGCTTGTTTTGAGTTCCATGACTTTCAGGCAGAAGAGTGCTGTCCTTCAGGTGGCACACCATCTGTGCCAGGCTGTCACCAAGGCCCTGACTGCTCATGTCACTTTATTCTTGCCACATCTTCACTAGACAATATCTGTGATTTTCCTTTTGCAGATGAGGAAACTGAGGCTCAGAGCAGTGATGACTTGTGTCTGCCTTTGGCCACATTTCTTCTTCCTGTCTCTTGACATTCATCCATGTGATCTCCCAGTGGATTCTACTACATGCCTCACCATGTTCCCACAGACACCAGCTCTGCCTCTTAGGGAGTCTTGCTGCATAGGTCAGGCTGCCTTCTAACTTCTTCACCCACTGACCACATTTCCAACTCTGAAAGAATTTCTTCACTCCACAGAGCTTTTGTTGTGTTTTAATTTGGAAATAATTTCCAACTTAAAGAAAATTTGCACAAGTCACAACTAAGAGCTCCCCTCCCCACAGTGTCCTTGAATGTATACTCCTCACTTGAGCACAAGGCAGTGCAGCTGAGGAAGGGAGTCACCCCAAAGCTGCTCCCACCACTGGTATCACTCTGAGCTCCTAAGCTCATGTCCCCATCTGTTCCAGGTAGGGTCCCCCTACTCCTTAGCCTGCTCTGTCTCCTTAGTGTCTTCTCTCTGGGGCACTCCTTAGTGTCTTCTCTCTGGGGCACTTCTTTTTTTTTTTTTTTTTTCTGGGGCACTTCTTTAACTTTTCCTAGATTTTCCCATCTTTCACATGGTTGAAGTGTACCTGTTGGTCAATGGGTATAACGTTCCTCAGTTTGGGTTTAGCAGTTTTTGTTCTGTGGTTGAAATCCCTCCATCTTTACCTCCAGCCCCTGCCCTAGTAGTAGGTGTTGCCCAGTGCTAACTGCTGAGTCAAGCAGCTGATATCTTCTTAAGACTGGCTGCTCCATCTGCTTGCAAAAGAGAGGCTGACTATCTCATCCTCTCATGGAAGAAGGGTCTGGGGAGGGTCTCAGGATGGTCATGTCAGAGTCCATCCACTTCTCCAGATACTAGTATGCAACCCTGACCCAATTTGCATATGACTTAGAGTTTAAAGACCAGGAAAGCAAGGCTGGGCAGGCACTCCATCAGGTGACTCTGCTGGGAGAAGAATTTCTAGTGCAGCTGCTTTGGGGTCAGTCACCCACGCTCATGCCACCTACCCCTCATCATGCTCTGTAAGTGAGCCTAACAAACTCATTGCTTCCCCTGCAGCACTTTGGTGGAACTGAACTTTGATTTATCATTGGGACTTTAGAAGGGCATGTTACTACCCAGCCCTCTCTACCCAGGAAGAAATTTTTTAAAACAGTAATATTGGGGGTAAGGTGTGTCTACAGATGGTACCCCAAGTCACCCATGATGGTAATGTTTACTAGTGTCTTAGCTAGGGACTTCTTCCTCTCCCTCTTTTCTTCCCTTTATAGTGTGTGTGTGTGTACACGTGCGCACACACATGTAAACAAGAGTCAACCTCAGACATCTTTTTTTTTGGGGGGGAAGCTGGTGCTTGGTTTTCTTTTCTAGTTGTGCACGGTGACTCTGATACAGTCCAGATGAAGTTCACTGTAATCACTAGCAGCCTGTGATGTCATGTCATCTGAACTCACCACCTTTCCTTTTGAGACATGCTCTCTCACTAAACCTGGAGCTCTCTGATTAGGTTAGGCTGCTGGTCAGCAAAGGCCCAGCAATACTCCTGTCTCTAGAACCCCTGCACCGGATTAACCATGCACCACCACACTATGCCTTCAAAAAAAATAATAATAAGTTTTTGTATATTTTATGTGTATGTGTCTGAGTATGTGTATGTGTACCATGTAGGTGCAGGAGCCCAGGGACATCAGAAGAGGGTGCCGGGTTCCCTGGAATTGAAGTTTGTGAGCCACTCGGAGCTCCTGGGAACTGAACTCAGGTCCTCTGCAAGGGCAGAAAATGCTCATAATTGCTGAATGATCTCTCCACGCCCGACCGTAGGGTTTTCTATGTGGGTTTTGGGGATGAAACTCAGGTCTCTTGCTTGCATAGCAAGCATTTTATCGACTGAAACATCTTTCCAGCAGTCTTTTTTTTTTTTTTTAAGGCAGGGTCATTTGTAGCCCAAGATGGATTTGAACTGGCTAAGTATTTGGATCTGGCTTCAAACTCCTGATCCTCTGGGCTCCATTTTCCAAGTGCTGGAATTATAGGTATACACCATTGCACTTGGTCCTACTTTTCCTCTTGCAGTCAATAGCTATTTTGGGCTGACATTTCGAGGCCACACGCATGACCCATTTCCGGGAAGCCTGTCACCCTTGCTGGCCTCTGTGGACACCTCAACTGCAACAGTCACTGTCTCTGCTATAAGCTCCTGCTTTTTTGTTTAGTAATGTTTAAGGCAGGCAGACTCTTGCTCTGCAGCCCAGGCTACATACTCCTCGTGTCTCAGTGCTGGAATTCCAGGTGTTGGTCGTCAGGCCCAGTGGCCGGGATGGTTCTGCACCCCAACCTGACATTAGACCCTGGGTGAAACAGTGGCCCCAGCTGTGGGCAGAACTTTGAGAAACTCAGCAAAACAAAGAGCGGCCTCCCACATGCTGCAGCAGCCCTTGTTCCAACCTCCCTAGAGACAACAAGGAGCCGGCAACCCTTTCTTCAAGCTCCAAAGAAAAGCCAAGTGAGCCCACAAAGACGGGGGTATGAAAGGTTTCTGCAGCCACGGCACTTCCTTTGAGGTCGGCTGGGGCTCACATTGGGGCTGAGAAAGCAGCTCGCTCTGGCCAGAGCCTTTCTCTGGCCCACTGTCCCAGCTAGGACCCATCCATCAGGCCACAGTGGCTGACCTAGTGCAGTCCTAGGGAGATGTTCAAAGGGACACTTTGCCTGGTGTCTATGTGCCAATCAGAGGTCTAGCCCCTAGGGACTGTCCCTTTGAGCTCTGGAGGTGCTGAATGGAGAAGGCTGTAGCGAGCATGAAAACTCAGCCCATCAGCTGCCCCCAGTCCCCTGGGTGGGGAGGTCAAACCACCAGACTCCTCTCCCCATACTACAGTGGCCAGGGGCTCCCTGGCTGCCCACTCATGATACGTGTAGATTCAGACCTTTGAGAGCTGCAGAGGTGAACTGGGAAGATCCAGGTGGCTGGGGGGTACCTTTGGGTCCCTACCTGTCTGCATGCTCTTGGCTGGGTCCCTGAGTAGGCCTCCTCTTCTCTTGGGTTCCGACACCTCAGAAGCCACCCAGCCTCATGTGACCAGACTCTGACAAAGGCAGCTTTGTTCTCTTTACCAGTGTCTGTTCATAGGAAGTGTCATTGTCTCCTCATGTCACAGATGGGAAAAGGGACAGCAGGTGACAGAACCAAACCCATCACAGTGTGCAAGCACCAGGATTTACTCTCTCAAGTTGTCCCAAAGCTGCTGAGACAGCATCTGTCTCAAGACTACCAACCACGCTAGGAGGTCAGCGTCCTGCCAGGCCCTCTATAGAAGGCAAGTGGCCTTCTGGGGATTCACTCCTGGCTATCTGCACAGTGTAACTTTGTGTGTCTCAGGCAGGTTCATTTGGTTCCTCTTCAGTCCCCACTGGGAATGTCCCAATAGGTTGCCGGGACAAGATAACCTCATATTCATAATATGGTTCAGGCATTCTATGCCATGCAATGCAATAGTAACAATGACTTCCCTTTCTAGTAGAAGACCTCAGAGACCAGGGCTGGAGAAAGACAGGGTTATTCTCCTGTCTTCTAGAGAAGGAATAGAGACATAACTGAAGGCCACACAGCAAGTTTGCTTTCTGTAGCTGTGATAAATGCCAAGATAAAAAAATAACTCCGAGGTTACAATCTACATCCATGGAAGTCAGGACAGAAACTTGAAGAAGGGAACCTGGGCATAGGAGCTGATGCAAAGGCCGTAGGGGAGTGCTGCTTAATGGCTCTCTCCCCATGGCTTGCTCAGTCTGCTTTGTTCTGGCACCCAGGACCACCAGCCTGGGGATTTTACCTCCCACAGAGGACTGGGTTCTCCTACATTAATCACTAATCAGGAAAGTGCTTCAGACTTTCCTACAGCGCAATCGGATGGGAGCAATCCTCAGCAGAAGTTCTCTCCTTCTGGGTGTGGCGATCTGATGCCTGAAGTTAATTATGGCAGTAGAGTTGCCGTGTAAAACACCCCATGGTCAGAAGTTGTATGGGATGGCTCTGGACCTGCGGCTGATGAGGATGTTTTCACTCACAGGACAAGAGTGTAATGGTGGGAATCTTGCTGGCTGAAGGGCAGAGCTGCAGAGGTGGGACTATGGCAGACACATGTAGTCCAGGGCACTTTGGGGGTGACACAGAGCTCAGGCAAGAGGGTTGTGATTAGAGGCCAGCCTGGGTTAGGTAGCAAGACCCTATCAAAGCAAATACCCTTAAGTGTCAAGCACTGGCCTGGTGTGTGTGTGTTTTAAGGTCATGGGGTCTGGATAATTGGGTTCCATGGTGGTCTTCCTTCCCACCACTAGTGGTGTCACCTGGGCCAGGGTCACTTGGGGCCTCGGATATCTGCCATTAGGGGCCCCTAGTGGCCTGGAATGTGAATGGGTAACCGGGGAAGCTGGATGAGGGGAGCCTCGAGAGGAGTGAGCTGGGTCCACTACCTCTTTTTCTTTCCTAGGGCTGTCCCTGTCTCTCAGGGGAAAGTCTATGACCTGTGACAGATCTTCAGGAAGACATCCCAAGTGCTGGGTGATGAGGGGTGGAAAGGGCCCACACAGTGCTGGGACAGAGGCAGGCTGGGCGGCATGCTGATGATGGAGCTGACTAGGCCAACTCCCTGACCTAGTCATTCTGTCCTGAGCTAGCTGCTTCACAGTCCTATGTAAGACACCGACCAAACACAGAGCTCAGATAGCTGTGTGCAGGGTGAGCTCTCCCGAGGGGGCTCCTGAGGCATGCTGGCTACCATCATCTGCTCTAGCAGCAGTCATGAGTGACATCATCACTGTCATCCTACCATCTTCCTGAGGGTTCATCGCACCCAGGCTCCCGATGGAATATGAGAGTGTAGCTGGGGTCCTGAGCTAGCAGCCCTCCTTGGGGCAAGATCCAGACATTTGAGACTCTGCAGTCCTGTGGTCAGTGGGAGATGCCTATAGCATGGCTCACCTGCCTCAGAAACCAGGTGTTCTGGAAAGAATTCAGGGTGGGTGAGCACTGGCCTCTGTCTTTGGATGTCTTTAAGGCCAGGACTTCTCTTGGGAAAAGCACCATTCTGTCTTCTCGAAAGGCTGGAGTTGGGACTGAGATGTGGCCTAGAGGTTCCATGGGAATCAGCTATTTGTCTTCCACCTGGGCAAGACCAGGATGATTGACATGGGTGGCTATGTCCCCTTGTTTGGGACCGACGAGATGGCTCAGTGACTGAAGGTGGCTTGCAGCTAAGCCCAACCACCTGAGTTCGATCCTCCAGACACACATGGTGGAAGGAGAGAGTCAACGCCCACAAGTTGTCCTCTGATCCCTACATGTGTGCTATTCCATGTGCTCCCCTCCAGGAAATAAATGCAATCAAGAATTTCTAAGAGAAAAATGTCTCCTTGCTAATTGTCACATCAAATGATTAGGGCCTTTCCTGTGGTAGTCCTCAACTTACCCTGAGCATGTGTTCTTATTTCAGGCCACCATTAGCCCTCTCCACCAGTGGACTGTGACTCCAGGACTATTTCTGCAGTGGGCTGAGAACAGGAAGGTGATGGGCCTGTGCTCCCTTGCTGTGAGCCCCCCTGTGCTAGCTGGTGTGAAACTACCATTGTTTCCATTCTCACGCTGCCTGGGTGCAGAGGGGATGCCCCTTCCCTGTGGCCACACTGTGGGACTCCTGCCAGTTCCAACAAGAACCACGTGCAAGGTGTTACCTGCCTCTGAGCCCCCAAAGAGGCCACCTGAATCCTTTACCCACTATTTAAAGTTTATTTTTGTTGTATTGTATGAGTATTTCTCCTGCACGTATGTCTGTGCACCAAGCATGGGCAGTGTGCTCCGAGGCCAGAAGTGTGAGATCCCCAGCAACTGAAGTCACAGATGGTTGCGAGCCATCATACAGGTGCTGAGAAATGAGCCCAGGGTCCTCTGGAAGAGCAGCTCATGCTCTTGAGTGCTGAGCCTTCTCTCCAGCCCCTTCGTTCACTTTCTAAGTGAGACGGTCTTGTGGCTCTTGAGATTGGGTTTTTTATAGACCCGGAATTCTCCTCAATGTGGTTTTCACAGGAAGTCAGGTTATGATCTTGCTGGTCATTACTAGCCCCGGCCAGCTTTGGTGAGACTGGAAGAGAGATGGTGGATCATTCAGAAGGCCTTGGTCTCTGGCGCCTCAGTGTCCCCACTACAGTATGGACACAGCAGTGACTGTGCCATCTCTTGCAGCTGAGGAACCACTGATGTGAAGGGTACCTCTGGTGACTAAGACCCAGTGCTCAGTATGAGACGCTGTGATCCCACAAAACACATGTGGTAAGCCCAGGGGCTCTTATCATAGCCCTGGCTTATCCATGGTGACAAACGTCTCTTCTGCAGATGTGTGGGACAGCACAACATGGCCCACTGAAGACACACATAGGTACACAACAGACCTTTATCCCACAAACACCTAATGTGTCGTAAATACATACTATTTTATTTGTCAATCAAACATGAATAATGGAGAAAGGTTAAAAAATAAACAACAGCATCAAATCCCAACCGACCAACCAATTTAACAAACAAAAAATTCCAAACTAGCCACTACATTTTTTTTTTTTGCCTCCCTTAATTTCACTTTTCTTTTTGATGATACCTGAGATAGGCCAGAGGTCGGATTGCCAGGCCTTTTTCTAGATTGCTCCTCAGAGGTAAAAACATTAGTTAGGGCTTAGAAAATGATTCAGGGGTTAAGAGCACTGGCTGCTTCTCCAAAAGATCGGAGTTCAATTCCCAGCACCCACATGCGACCCACGACCCTCTGTAACTTCAGCTCCAAAGGATTCGATGCCCTCTTCTGGCCTCCCCAGACACTGCATGCATATGGTACACAGACATTCACGCAGGCAACACACACATATATACAATAATGAATGCATTTTTTTTTAAAAAAGAAAGAGGTAAAAAGACAAAATAGAAATTAAAGAGCAAGATTCTTACATCATTTGGCCCAGGTTAAGGAGCTGCTGCAGGGCTGTGGTCTTGCCCCACACCCACGTGAAGGATGGAGATGCAGGATTACAGGATGGGTAGAAGAACAGTTATCCAGCTCTACGGTCATTTGGAGGCCATCGAAACAGACTGCTGCGTGCCGCACCTCGCCTCGCTGGACCTCAGTCTTTCTGTGTCAGGATCCTTCTGATGCTGTGTGACAATGGGCTGGTTACTCAGCCTTTCTGTGCTGAATTGGAATGTAGTGGTTACAGGACTGAGGTAGTTAGGAGTATGGAGAATACGGTATCTGTGTCCTGTGCCTGATGGCTTGTGTGCCAGAGTGGTGAGTGGGGTGTCTGAGGAAGAGAGAAGAGGCTGCATAGTCCCCAGCCACATGAGTGAGCTCAGATCCACTGATAGCACTGCACAGCTCCGTTCCAATTGGAGGTGTGGAGGACCTACTCCTCCCGAGGTATCTCCCCTTGGTTTGTAGACAGAGTCTGTGTCCTTATGTGGATGTCCTCTGTGGGACATCCTGATCCCTCTTCCTAAAAGAATCCCCTGGCATGGGAACTGGGGCTACTCCACTTTTCTGTAATTAAAGGCCCTGTCTCTTCATTCAGCCACTTGCTGAAGTCTGTATGTTAGAAATTTCTGGGGACACAGTTCCACCCGTAACATCAGAAAATTGCAAGCAGGCCCTCATACCTGGCCTACATGAACAGCAGCAGGCAGAGATGGAAACTCTGGGGACAGGGGACTTTGGTGATACTTCATTCTAGGAGGCGCTGGATGGGGATTGTGTGCCTAGGAATGCGTTGGGGCTTTGGGCCCAGCCCTGACCCAGTCCAGCACTGTGTGGCCCTGGGGGTTTTCTATCCCTGTGCCTCCAAGTCTCAGATGGGCCTGAACGCCTTGGGCCTCCCTGTGCTGCTGTGATGAGCACACCTGGCATATCATGGTTGGCTTTGGCTGTCAGCTAGACACACCTGGCAAGAGGGAACCTCAACTGGGAATTTCCTCCATCAAATTGGACCATGGGTATATGGGGGGGGCATTCTCTTGACTGCTGGTTGATGCAGGAGGTCCAGCCCCCTGTAGGGGGTGCCATTTCAGGCCAGGTGGGCCTGGGATGTATAAGAAGAAACTCAGCTGAGTGAGCCAGAGTGAGCAAGCCAGTAAGCATGGTCCATGGTCTCTGTTTGAGTTCCTGCCCTCCCTTCCTCAGTGATGGACTCTCACCTGTAAGAGGACGTCTAGCATTTCCTCCCCAACCTGCTTTTGGTCAGTGTTTTAACACAGCCATAGAAAACATGCTAAGTCAGGGGGCAAAGGCAGGGTAGGAAGCAGAGCCAAGAGCAAGCTCCTCAGTCCAAACCAGTAGGGAAACTGAGGCAGGATAGAGCTCCCATTGACCTGCTGGGTCTTCAGAGAACAGACGTCAACAGCTTGTGGCATCTCACGCAGCACCTCAGTTCACAGACCACGTGTGCACCCCTACCTCCCTCAACCTCACCCAGCCGCTGGCCAAGCTCTTCATCCAGACTTAAGGCTGAAGAACCCCCTGCCACTGTGATCCACTAGGGAGATCACTGAGGGGTGATGGGAACAAGTCCCCTGGCTCCTAGGAGACGGCAGGACTGGATATCTTTGTGTCTATATACTTTGCAACTAAATAAGGGTCACCCACAGAATTGGTGATTTTCCCAGCTGCAAGGACCTTTATCCCCACCCCAACTCTGTCCCGGCCACCAGGAGGGACTTTTGTACCACAGAAGGCCAAGCTACTTCAATAAGTAATGGAAAATGGGAAGCCACCTACCACTTAGCGAGGAATCCAGGCTAATTGGGAGGCCTAGGCTCAGTTTCTTTATTTAGCTATTTATTAAACTGGCTCAAACTAGAATTAATGGCTCCTGTGTGTGCCTTCTGGGGGCAATTTTGGACCCTGATTAGAGGCTATGCACCAACCCACCTCACTGGAGCAGGCAGCCTGACCTCTGCTCATGTATATGGTGGGCAGCCCAGGCCTGGCTGCCCCAGAGTCCATGACTTCCATAGGAATCATGCATGGGCTTTGACCACATATACTCGAGAAGCCTGGCAGACCTAAGGCTTAGCACCCCACCTAAGACTCAGCAGCTTACCAAAGGGTCTTCAACTGGTGGCATTCTCAGGTCACCCATTGGTGACTTCTTTTTTCCTAATTAATTGTTTTGTTTGAGACAAATTCTCATCATGTAGAGTGCACACAGGGCTCCCCCACCTCTGCCTTCCATGTGCTGGGATTAAATACCAGATCTCTGATTTGTCTACTTTACATGGGTGTGTTGCTTGCTCTATGAATTACATCTCAGTAAAACCATAGACAAAATAACGAAAAAGCAAGCATTGACTGACCTCATCCATCCTTTCTTGGAGCATCCTAGTAGAATCCTTTCTGCAGGTCCTGAAGGCTGAGCTGGGCTTTCCCCAGATGCCTGTCAGTCACTGGATGAGTGAGGAAGGAAGTTGGAGCATCCTCACACAGTAGTTCATTGGCAGTCACTAGGCCTTTGGTCCCTCCCACCCATGAGCTAGCCTCCAGAGGACTGGGTGAATGAAGCTGTGTGGGAACACAGCTGCTGCGGGCTGACTTGGAATACAGAGTCAGGAGAGACCACTGGAGCTTTGGGGTCTGAATGGTATTGAACCTTGGGGGATGCCAGATGTGTCTCCAAACGTGTCGTTTACTTTTCTTTGTTTTTATATATAATCTGTGCTTGTTCTTTGACAATTTCACATGTGTATAAGATGCCTTGAGTAAATTTCCAGTCCCCTCCTGCCCTTACTAGCTCCCTTAACCCTCCAATCCCCTTTCTTGCATTCATGATTTTGTTTTGTTTTGTTTCATTTGGTTTGTTTTAAGATGTGGTGAGTTCCACCAGGGCTGTCTGTGGGAGAATGGCACCAATGGGCTCACAATGCCTGCCCCAGAATCCACCAGTAGCCAATAGTTCAGCAAGGAATGTTGAGATCCCAAGACAAGAACCAAGGGCCGCAGCAGGTGAAGCCAGCTCTTGTCAGGGAAGAGCCTCCAGTACCTGCCCTATGTATGGTTGTGATACACTGTTTCAAATCAGAGGTTGCGCCTCCCTCCCTCCCTTCTTTCTTTCTTTCTTCTCCTTCCTTCCTTCCTTCTTTCTCTTTCTCTCTTTCTTTCTTTCTTTCTTTCTTCTCCTTCCTTCTTTCTCTCTCTCTTCCTCCCTTTCCCTTCCCCCCCCTCTTTATTTGACCTTGCTTCCGGTTTTGATACAGGGGGTCACAATGTAGCCCAGGATAGACTTAAGCTCAGGAGCTTCCTGCATCAGCTCCCCTCCAGAGGGTTGGGTAATAGGTGTGGCTGCGTTTCACAATCTCTGATCTGCAAACTGGGAAAGGGTGTGTCTGCTGCCATTTGTGACAGTGATCCCAAGAGCCTCAGGCTTCCTATGGGCTTCCTACAGAAAGGACCAAGCCAGACCCAGTGATGAGCCTTCACCCCAGGCCCTTTCTGAGCTTAGTTAGCTTCCTCTCAGTGGCCCTTCAGGTTCTATAGAGGAGAAACTGTTGGTTTCATGACCCACCGAGGTCCCCTCAGTGGACTTCTCTTCCACTGCCACAAACCATTCCCTCCATCACCCACCACCCCCACCACTTCCACCCCATCCCAGGGAAAAGTCCCATTTCCTCTCTGCCATTTTGCCTGCCTGGGCACAGCAGAGCAGGGTTGCTGGCTCAGAAGTGGCATCCAGGCTAGCCACAGACACCCTCTGCTTCTTGGCCTGCACTGTGGGCTTAGAGACAAAAAGGTGACCAAATGCCTGTAAAGTCTGTTCCAAGTCCCAGGTCTTAGCTGGGAAGACAGATTGTCCCAGGGGGCTTAGGGGCAGTGGGTTGCAGGCTATCGGTAGGACAGGGGGTATAGGTAGAGACAGTCATGGCACTCATACCTGGGTATCAGGGACTGAAAGTGGGTGGCAGCCATGGTGCTCATCCCTGTGGAAGGCTCTACAGCAGGGGTTCCCAGCCTGTCTAATGCTGTGACTCTTTCATACAGTTCCTCACATTATGGTGACCCCCTCACAAAAAGTAAATTTTCATTGTTATTTCATAAGTTTAATTTTGCTACTGTTATGAATCATAATGTAAATATCTGTGTTTTCCATTGGTTTTAGGCAACCCCTGAGAAAGGGTCGTTTGATCCCCCAAAGGGTAGTGACCCACAGGTTGACAAACGCTGCTCAAGAGAGAAAGCTGTAGTGAGGCCTCTGGTCTCATCTAGCTCAGAAATGACTACTCCAGTTTCCCTGTAAGGTCAGTGAGACCGGGGCAGAATCGATCCTAGCAGCTCAGGCCGGGGAGCTGCCAGATATTCCAGGGTACATCACCATCTCAGCAGCAGTGTCCCCCATTTGTGACTCAGCTGCATCTAAGAGCTGTCTCCCAGGGACTTCCTCCTACTGGGGCAAGTGGGTGGGTGGGTGGGTGGAGCAGGGCCTATGGAAGAGGCAGGAGGTGTCCCACACAGCTCCAAAAGGTGCAGACCCTGCTGGCTCCAGCTTCCCAGGACCAGGCCCCTAACTGCCATCTACCCTGCCCCCTCATAAACATTTCCCGGCCCCCTTCTGCCTGTTCACTGACCTGCAGCCAGGTGTGAATTAGACCATCAGAGACAAAATGGCTTTGATGAGCCAAATGGCTGAGCTTCTTTTTGGAGGCTGGGGGGTGGGGCAATGGAGTCACCCAGGCACAGTGTCCTGTGGAGGCCCAGACCCAGAAGAGGCTGGGAGGAATTACAAGTTTCCTCCTCCTGTCCAGCCAATCCCCAACAGCTACCTCACAGCCGGCCAGGCCTCTTCCAGGGGGGCTTGCCTGGGTGCCTCTCCCTCCTGGGTGGGAACAGCAGGGCTCCCACTGCTCTTGAGGATGAGATTCTCAGACTGGCTTCCAACTTGCAACCATCCTCCTGCCTCAGCTTCCCAAGTGCTGGGATCACAAGATTGGGCCACTTTATGGAGTGAGCCACCAGCATGTTGAGGCTTCCTGGGGCCTTAGGAGGAACAGGGGAGCAGAGATCTGGGGGTGGCCTGGACTTTGCTGCCTGCCCTGGGGAGACTGACAGGGGCACAGAAGAGCACCAGTAGCCTGACTCTGTCTGAGTCTGGTAGACTGCTTGGTACTCCGACCCCACAGGGTTTCCTATGGTGACAGAAGGCTGTGTCTGGGATTGTTAGTGTGGTCACTCTCTGTCAACTGCCCTCAGCCTCTCTGTGATGCCTCTGGGGCCCTGCCGATGCTCTGTGCCCAACCAGGCCTTGTTCCAGTCCCAACAGGAGATTACCATTGTGTTAAAAAGCTAGTTGCTGTCCATCCTGAGGGTGGGGTACACCAGGGTCCAGATCCCATAGCCTGTTCAGACCTGGAGTGTTCTGCCAAGACACCTGGCTCTCCTGTGCTGGTGCTCATCCTGAGCCCACACAGGACAGATGAAGGTCTCTGGGAAGCGTGAGAGCCACTGGGCCGTGTCTGCCTGCATGGCAACAGATGCTCGGTCATTGTCATAGGAGTGGGTTCGGAAAGCTTTCTGGCTGTGCTCTGCAGTTGGGCCCAGGCAGAGGGCTTGAGACAAGATTCTAACTCATGTAGGGTCCCAGACCTGCTCTCCTGGCCTATATTCCAGGGGCACCGTGGCCACTATATGCAGAGGGCCATGGCACCCAGCAGGTAGGACTAGGAGGATCATGCTAACCACTCACCAATTTCTGCTAGCTACTACCTTGGTGTCCCCAATCTGAGTAACAAGGGTGGAAATGCCCGCCAGGCCCAGGCCCTGGTGTAAGTGTCCCGCCTTCTTCCCAGCATGCTCTTGGCACTCACTCCTCCCTCTGCTGTGTACTCTATGCTGACCTAGGTTCTCACACAAGTGAGAACACTTTTTGTCCCCAATGGACACATCCTTCAGAGCGGCCCTGCTTCTGTGCTGCTATGCTGGTGGACTGCAAGGGTATGCTTCATGGAGATGGCTAATGCCACATGCCTACAGTTACTCGGTAGTCACAATGACAGCCTGAGTCTGCCAGGGAAGCACCAGTGTCCAGCAAGTACCAAAAGGATTCTAGTACTGCCCAGGAGGGAACAACTCTGAAAGATGGCAAGGGAAGAGGCACGGGGATGGTGAGCACGGAGATGTGTAGGGAAGAGGCACGCAGTGGGGAGCACAGGGGAGCACAGAGATGTATAGGGAAGAGGCAAGGGTGGGGAGCACAGAGATGTGTAGGGAAGAGGCACGGGGTGGGGAGCACAGAGATGTGTAGGGAAGAGGCACGGAATGGGGAGCACGGAGATGTGTAGGGACGAGGCATGGGGTGGGAGCACAGAAGGAGAAAGGCAGCTTGACTGAGGGTTACTGACATTCTGCCCATAAGGGCACAGTGGAGGCTTGGGAGAGCAGAGGTTGTCCTGCTGCAGGCTTCATAGGAGACCAGCTTGCCTGGGGCAGCTCCCTTGGGACTTTTATGGTCACAGAGGAATTTGCACCTCTTTGCTAAGAACAGAAGGCATAGGGTAAAAAAGACCAGAGGACAGCCTTGGAAAAAAAAATCACCAAATAATGTGTGAAGGGAAGGAATCTGGAAAACCAATGAAGAAAGATTCTGGGTCCTTAAGGGCTGGCTGAGCCCAGGGAAGAACACGGAACTCCCTTCAAATGCTCTTAAGGTTTCAGGGGGCCTGTGTGGACCTGGTGGAGGCTCTGATCTTTGTACCTTGGTCAGCCTCCCCTTCTTCTCAGAGGTCCCCAACCTTACTCAGAACAGAAGCCGGAGTTGGGGCCCCTCCTGCCTGTTCACCTCCACCTGTAGCCCCACTGGCAGTTGGAAAGCCGGCATGATAGGCCTTAGGTACCAGTAGCCTCTGCAGTGGGCAATGAATCCCTCGAGGCCTTTCTTCTCAGTTCTCCTCTCTGGTGTCCATTCTTTAACCAAATGTTTTTCATTTCACAGGAAGTCAGGCAGGGGCTAATCTGAGTTTAATTTTTGAAGCCAGGCCTTTGATTCAATACTCACTCATTTAAGTAATTAATGCCTCGGAGGCCAGAGTCGGAGAACACCACAGTTTACTTCACTGTTTCCTTTCACACAGAGACAGACCCCACAGCACTCAGGCCCTCCAAACCATTCATTTATACCCCTTGAGACATTCCAGGGGTGGCTTAGTGGCCAGGGGCCACTTGGCAGCTTCTACCTTGGACCATAAGACCTTGCTCTCATGTGCTTTGGTCCCCAAGTCCCAGTGACATGAACGCTTGCTTGTTTAGTGAGGATCAGTGAGCCAGGTCCTCCGGTGGCTGCAGCTAGCCTGGGATTGGACACAGGACTTCATTTGTTTGGTCAACAAGCCTTTGCTGAATACTGTCTGCCAAAGGCTTGGTAGAAAGATCCTGGAGGGTCAGTGCCTTTTCCCAGAGAGAAAACAGTAAAGTCGGTGATGTCCAGGAGGGTCTGACCCAAGGCTGGGGTAGAGAAGGGGCAGCCTGAGGGAGAGAAGACCCAAAGGAGAGGCTTGGAGCGGTGGGTGATAGCCAGTTAAGGAGGACCAACCCCTGGAGGGGAGTAACCCTCTCTCTCTCCTTCCTCCTTTTTTCTCTCCCTCCTTCTGTTCTACCTCTCTCTTCCTCTTTTTCTGCCCCACTTTTACAAAGAATAGGCCAAGTGTACCCCCACTTCACCCTAAGCATTTTCTCCCACCCTTCCTGTGATAGACAGGGCCACCACTCTGGCATCCCAGAAGCCCTGGTTCATGCTCTGTGCGCAGTGCGGGTTACAGTGATTGTAGTTTTTATTGATAAATCAGAACACAAGTTTGGGTCTCTGAGCTGGCTCTGGACAAGATGGAGTTCTTAGTCAAGGCTTGCTGGGCCTGAGCTTTCCATTCAGCAGCCTATGATGATCAGAAAAGAGAGGCAGGGACCGGGCATGAGGCTCAGAATGGCCATCTTACGACCCTGCCAAGGAGGGTACTGCTGGAGAATTTCCAGCTGGGCTTCACCAAGGACAGGCTCCTGGGGAAAAGAACAGATGGCTGGCAGCACTCAGGGCCATGGAACATGCAAGACACTCAGGGGGTCACTGGTGGCCTCTTAGAGGGAAGGGAAACGACAGGTACATGGCAGAGCTGGAGGCACAGGGACCCTTTCTGGTCACTGTGAAGGTTGGAGGCCATCCTCAGGCCAGGCTGGCAGATTGTCCTCAGAAGCTCAGGGCACCTAGGAGGCTTTCTCTCCTTCCTTGACACAGGATGCACAGGAGGGCAATAACTTTACAGGACCCCAAAATGCCTGCGATGAATGTGTGGCTTGCCTACTGCCCAGCCTGGCTCAGTGACTGGGACTAAGCATCCATGGTGGGGATGACACAGGCAGGCGTCCATTCCTTTCTTAATGGGACACAAGGTAGATAGGCTCACAACCCTCATCAGGACCCACATGACCTCGAGGCAAGGGCTGTAGCACCTTCATTCACTGGTGCACAAGGTCTGGGTACCACTAACATTTGCAGTGTGACTGTCATCTCTGAGCTGGAATCCAGAATGTCAGTGGGTCCATCCAGGACAAGTGTCATAAGGGAGCTAAGCTTTAGAGCCTTGAGGTCACAGAAGGAGGGCAATTTCGTGCGAACCTGTCCCTGCTCCGCATGTCCAGCTGTCCTGACAGTCCCTTTAGCTCAAACCCTGGCTCCTGATCACAGGCCTGTAAACAGTACACGGGTCCCAAGCCTGCCAGATGGGAACCCCAGGGCTACAGAGTGTGGAAGTCAGAGAGGCTTCCTAGAAATGGGAAGACTAGCACATTTGAAGAGAACAGTCATGGCTAACAGTTGAACAGTCTGGGCTAAGTGTTTGTCTACCTGCAGTGACAAAAAACAGGCCACATATGGCCTGATTCAAACATACCCTAGCCAGGGGCATTGTGTACCCTCCCACCTCTGACCTCCACCCAGATCCTAGCCAAGGGACTGGCTCTGCCACTTCCTAGTTGGTGGCATTGGACCTCTCTATGCCTTAGCTGTTGCCTCCTTCCCCTCCCTCTTTTCCCTCCTCCGTTGGCTCCTTCCTTCTCCTTTTCTTAGTCTGTTCTTTCTCTTTCATGTTCTTCTCCTTCCTCCTTTCCTTCCTTCCTCCCTCCTCCACCTCTCCCTCTTGCTGCTTTGTGAGACAGAGTCTCACACTGTAGCTAGGCTGGCCTGGGACTCGAGGCAATTCTCCTGCCTCAATATCTAAGTACTCTTACTTTTTTCATCATAAGCTAGGATGTCTGTTGATCTTGCCTCAGAGACTGGCTAAGGAGTAAAGGAATCTTCAGAGACCTGTACACTCTCACTATTTGGGACTTTCTTTCATAGGCCACACTTTGTGCTTGCGTCTGGGGAACCTTGGGGTCACTCCACTCAGATGTGACCATAGGAGCTCAGAGTGGAGTGGTCTAGTAGTGTAGAGAGCACACAAATGATTCTTGTGTGGCCTTGGAGGGCAGCCACGAGGCCAGCATGGGGTGTGGAGTCTGGAGGAGACCACAGGACAGACTCGTATTGCTGACAGCCTCTCTAGAGTCAGGATTTCTGTCTCCCGCTCTTCAGAACACACGGATTCCCCACAGCCACAGGCTCACATCAAGTATTGTTGGCCTTGAACACACATACAGATCCAGGGGCATCTCACGAGCACGACCACATGCACCTGGGAATTTCTGGTCAGGATGCAAGGGAAGTGAAAAGGCCACAAAGCAGTGCCATCTTGTGGTAGCACTGGGACCTGCCTGCTCTTTCTTCTGGAGGGTTTGTCCCAAGTCACTCTCATGTGCTCTGCAGCAGAAGTCTCAGGACAGTCACTTGTTTGGACTTGCACATGGGAGCAGTTCCGATGTCCAAGGGTGCTTTTCCCAGCACACTGGTCCAGGCTGCTGAGTCTTTCCTGGCAGATTCAGGAGCCCTCTTTACAGTTCCGACTCTCCCCATCTGTGAAATGAGGCCATAACAATGCTGTCCAGGAACCTGGGCACCTCAACATTTCCCACTCTGCATGTGCTCTGAATAGCTAGGACTGCCCCCCATGGCAGTTCCCAAACCTCCCTCAAGTCAGCCTAGAAATTATCTGGAGATCAGTCACTAGGCCCAACACGTAACTTTGAATCCTGTCCCATTGTGTCTGTGACTTAACCAGACCCCGGGTCGTGGGAGCATCCTTACCTTCAGAAGACCCTGAAGCACCACATACATCCCTGGCTACACCCTGCTTTCTAGGAATCTCTGTTCTGAAGCAGGGACTCTTCCCCACCCTGTCTCCAGTTCCCAGCCCGTGGGGGACAAGCCTCAGAGCTGATGAGGGACCAAGACACTTTAAGGGGAGGTCTGGAGTTTCTTCCACCTCTAGCTCAGTGGGCTAGATTCTACTGGCTCACCTGCAGCAAGACACATACCCTGTTTGTGCCTTAGTGCAACTGAATGCAGAATTGTAGGAATCAGGAAAGGAACCTATAAAACAAAGTCTGAGGGACACTGAGCCCCCAGGGACTGTCTCAGATGCAGGCTTTGTGCTATCGGAACATAGCCTCTTTCCAGACTTGAGTTCTGGCCCCGGGTTCTGGGAGGTCTCCTGTCGAGGGAAGTCTGCAGCTGGCTGTTCTGCAGACCCTTGTGGATCTGGGACATGCTGGTGCTGCAAGTGCTGGCCACAGGCTACTCTGCTTCACGCATTTTGATAATTTACTCAGCACCAATTAATCTTTCTGGGTTGGTAGAAGTGGCCTGAATTCCCTCCCAGGGAGAAGGTGACATTCTCAGGCTCTGATGGGCTTTCCCCTCATTCCTGGAATGGTGATGTTAATTTCCCCCGAGTGCCCCTGGAAGGAAGCCCCAGAAGCAGGCAGAGCTTGGTGGGAACCTGACGTCTGAAGCTAGAGCACTGGCTCCCAGAGGAGGGTCATGACATCTGCTAATTGCCAATCAACTCTAATGTGAGACAGAGAGGTTGGGGATGAAAATTCCTCCTGGAGGCTGGGGGATGGGAGCAGAGCTGGTTTCCCGGCTTAAGACACGCCTGCCAACCTGTGCTGTGAATGAATAAAGAGCCTTCCCAGGTCTCAGAGAGGAAATGACAGGGACACCTGAGAGTGCTGGTCTACCAGGGGCAGGTTCAAGGATTACCTGCCTTGGGAGTCCTCAACTAAGGCCATGATGCCACCCGACTCTGAAAGGCACAGGTTGTGCCTCATCTGTGGGGGTATCACCCTGCTCTGAAGAGAGTCAGAGGTTCATCCTGTGCATGACTGGTCCCTTTTGCTACCTGGATGGGTTCCTGTCCCTGGGCCTGGAAGCCAGTGTCCCCACAACAGCATGAAGCAGGAAGTCAGGAGACATATTTTGAAAAATAAGACAGACAGTGTGAATCCTTGCGTCCTGGGACTCCAAACGGCTATCCTGGTGCCCCATTTTGATTCCTCCTCACGTGACCTCTGGCCCTGCAGTGATCAGAGCTCTGTGTATCCCATAACACATGCAGGGGCAACATGACCAAACACCGCTGTATGCCAGACTCTGCACTCAGTGTCTGGTCCTACCAAATCTAGAATCTTCTCAATTCTCCAGCCACGAGGCAGGCTCTGTGACGGCTCTGTCTTATATAAAACAAGCCTATGAGAGATTGGCCTGAAGATCACTGGGGACCACCCTCTAGATCTAATATCAAGATCTGTTCATAGCTGCCATCCCTTCCTTCCTTAGTCCTGAACCTAGAGTCACAGAGAGGGTCACCCTTGTAAACAGTACAAGAGACCTCACAGGTCAGGTATTGCTCAGGGTTCAAGCTGGTAACATCTTGAGGGCTACTGGATAATTATGCCCCATAGCTGTCTGGTGTGACTTCTCTGTGCCCAGTTCCAGATGCCCTAGTGGCCTGGGTCACACATGGGGCATTCTCGGAAGGCCCCTTAAGCCAGGCAGATGGGCCATGTGCAGGTTAGTGACTCAATGTAAATCAACCGTTTACCTGAAGGACACTGCCACCCCTTATCGTTGGGCGATCAAACCCCAGCCATAAACAGTGGCCTTTGCACACCCGGAACCCCTGAGTTGGGACTCCAGCGTTGACCCACTTATTTATTTACTGAGGGTATTTTTAGCTTGCACTCCTTTGCCTCAGTGCCCGACTTTCCTCTTCTCTCTGTGCACAGACAGGAAGCAGTGTGCATGTGTCTGGCCCCAGCCCTAGGGTGACTCTAGGACAATGCTCCAGCCACTGGGGTCAGATTTCCTCTAGGGACAACCCATCACACCTAGAGAGTCTAGATGAGTCCTTGAGGGCACAGCTGTGTGTGCTGGCCCTGACCTGGCTGCGGCCAAGCTTCGGGAGGCTGATGCATGGATTTGCTGAGGAGCGGCCTTTCTGAGGACAGTGGTCAGCGCTGTTGTCTCTTTCAGGTCGCCTGGCCACAGAACGTGCCCTCCACAAGGGAGTCCTGTGCCAGCACCAGGGTGATCCCAGGATTTTAGCAAGATATGTGTTCCCTGTCCACGTTTCAGAAAAGCTTCCCCTATCTAGAAGTCTAGAGCTGGAACACTGACTGACTGAGCATTGACGCCATAGCTTCCACACTGTAAAATGAGGCTCTCCCCTCCACACACAGAATGAACAAAAGCACCTACACACGCAACACTAGCCTGAAATGCCTACTTTTTCAATACTTTTTCTTCTTTAAGATAATAAGGTCTCGCATTACTTAAGCTGGCCTCACACTGTGTAGCTAAGGCTAGCCTTGACACTGATCCTCCTGCCCGGTTCTCCTTGGGCTGGGATCTTTGGTGCGGATCCCTATGTCCAGCATTAACCTGTTTGAAGGACTGAATGAAACAGACAAAGTCTCCCCAGGCTGGGGACTGCGGCTCTGCTGCTCTTAAGTGACCTCGTGTCTGTCAGGGTCTGGGTGGGAGCAGGTAACCTACCTGAGGTGAGGGGATCCAGAAGCAGGACTTGGTGGCTGGACTCCTTGCTTTTCTCGCTGCACTGCTGTGACTAGACCTGACACAGGCACATTCAACTCAATTTGATTGCACAGTTCAGCATGGTGGGGCAGGCATGGAGGCAGAAGCGTGAGGCAGCTGGTCACATTGCATCTGCAGTCCGGAAGCTGGGCGGGGTGGGAGGACACTGGTGCTCAGTTCGTTTTCTCCGTTTCAGTCCTGGACCCCAGTCCGTGGGCCTGGTGACTCTGGATCTTGACACACTAACATCAATATTAACCGATCATGGTGTTGCAGTAGCTGCTGAACCCAGCAAGAAAAGGGGGCTTCTGTGATAGGGGTTGTGTGGCCTCTCACAGAACAGGCACACACTGCCTGCTCTCCTTCTAAACTCTGCTCTGCCTCCACGGCTTCCCAGCGGAGTCCAGAAGCCATGAGGCTGAGAAACCTTCTCTCCTGGGACAGAGGAATGGGGCTGGTGGCCCTCGAGGGCAGGAGGACAAGGGCCCAGAAGCAGGACTCTGCAGCACCTCCCAACAGGGCCAGATTCTGCAGAAAAAAAGATGTAACCTAGGTGTGAAGAGTCGGAAGCCTCTGGGTGAGTGGCTTCTGGAAGGTTCTGACCCCTTCCGTCCAGATCATTGATGTGCTGCATGCTGGGTCATCATCCAGGAAGGATGCTGAGCAATCTGCCTGAGCAGGGTCAATAACTCTGGGATCCAGCATGTGATAGCAAGGGGCAGGTGCTATGTCATAGCCTTGGGGTCAATTTGCAAGCAAGGTAAGCTAGGGCAGGCAGGCAGGACTCCATCAGAGCCAGGTGCCCTTCCATCCCAGCTGGCTTCCAGCTCAGTGGCAATGAGGCTCTGCCCTCCCAGCCTTGGGGGTATCCCCTGCCTCCCCCACTCTGCCAAATGAAGAGTGTTCTCTCTCCCACACTCACAAACCCAGGACACAGATTGGAATTTTGCAAACCGAAAACCAATTCCCTCAAGAGTCCACATCTCATGTCAGAGAGGCAGTGATCCATTTCAGGAGCCAGGTCTGTGACACATGCTAGGCCCTGGCATTTTGTCCGGATCTGGCATTCTGTCCCTGGGTTTGTGGTGTTTTTTTCCTGGCATCCTGGGTTTGCTGAATATGTGAGGAAAGCTGTCAGCCTCCAACATACCCAGGGACCAAGTTCATGGTTTTCATGCCTAGGTGGAGCCTCTGTCCAGTGGGATAGAGATGGGGAGCCAGTCCCCAGCAGGGCCTCGGGGTTTGGAGTGTGGAATATTAGGAGGCCTCTCTCCACCCTTACCCCACCCCTAGGGCCAGAGCCCTCTCCTCTAGTCCCACAGCAGTATCACTTTTACCTGGACTAAAAAAAAATTAAATTAGCATAGGTTAATTTTATACAGTAATAGATCTTATCATGATATTTTCATACATATATAATGTATTTTGATAACATTCGGCCCCATGATCCTCTCTGTCTCTCACTTGCACTGATCCCCTTCTTCCCAATTTTTCCCCATATCTACTTTCATGTCTTTTTTTTGTTTTGTTTTGTCCCAATAAGCTTCGCAAGGGCTGCATAAGTAAGGGGTTGTCAGTAGTGTGAGCTCCCAGTCAGTCTGTCTCTCCTTCCACATCAACCATTAATTGTGTAAACATTCTCAGGAAAGGGTGGGGTGAGCCCTCACCCTTCAGTGACAGGGTATTGGTGGAGAGACTGCCTGCACAGGTAATCACAGCCACCGTGAGTTCAAGAGTGCAATGGCCCGGAAGTCAGCATGCCACACCACTCCTCCCCTCCCACTCTTACACCCTTCCATCTCTTCTCAAGGATGAGCCTCGGAGGGGTGACACAGGTTTCCCTGGCTAGACATTCGGTAGTCATTTACTCTCTATACTTTGACCAGTTCTGAGTGCAGCATCTGCCGACCACAGCAGAAGAAGTTTCTCTGACTGAAGCCGCCAGCGGCGCTAACCTATGGGCATGAACATAGTTGTTTAGAAGCAATATGATGAGCATATCATGTCCACGCAGCAGAAAAACAGCAGCAGCTTCCCCACTAGGGTCTATGACCTCCCAGGCACAGGCTTTTGCTCAAGGTTACAGCTCCCTCCTGCGGAGCAGACATCAAATCCAATCAGAAATCAGTGAGTTACCCGCTAACAGCTGTGCCACTGTTGCACTGGGGGTCTTATTGTGCATGGCTCATTGGTATAGTCACAGGGTCCCTTGGCACCTTCTGGTTCTGTGTGAGCTAGTGTCCAGCTCAGTGCTTGGTTCATCTCTGTCCTGTGACACAGCTGTGTGACAGCTTCACCAACAGGTTTTATGCTCTCATTTTGATGGGCAACCAAAAGCAGTGGCAGTTAATGGCCTGCACTGTTTTGGGGGCCTCGGGAGCCTCCCTGACCAACAACTCACAGGAAGGCAGCCCACTCTCAGCCCTAGAATTTTCATTTAATGACCTACGATGGCTCCTTGGAGCAGCTTTACCCACCCATGTGAGGCACCTCTATTCAAAACCCATTTTAGTTTTTGGTTTATTTATCACCTAGCGTATTTCTTATGTTTTTTTAGGCACATGTTTTTGTTTGTTTGTATGTTCTTGTTTTTTGTTTTGGCTGATCATCTTGATTGTTTTCTTGTTCCCACCCCTGCATTATCACCTTCCACTTGGATGTTTTTTGTTTGTTTGTTTGTTTTTTCAAGACAGGGTCTCACCATCTAGCTCTGACTGTCCTTGAACCCACTTTGTAGACCAGGCTGGCCTCAACCTCACAGAGATCTACCTGCCTCTGCCACTCAAGTGCTGATATAATTTAAAGTCAGGAGCCACTATGCCTGACTTACCCACTTGGCTGGTTTAAGATTTTTTTTTAATTATTTTTTTAAGGGGGCTGGAGAAATGGCTCAGCAAAAGCCATCAGTATCAAGAGCACTCATTGCTCTCACAGAGGATCAGGTCTCTTTTCCCAGCACCCTCATCAGGTGCTTATCAACATCTAACTCTAGTTTCAGGAGAGCTGATGCCCTCTACTGGTATCTGTGGGTACTGTACTCATATATACTCAGGAAGGCTTGCATACCTTCACACTCATAAAGAATAAGTAAAGCCTTTAAATAAGTTTTAGTTGGCACTCAAGGAACTGAGTTCCTATGACATTTGCTTACACGACCCTCTTGTTCTTTCTCATCCCCACTCGCCTTCATTACCCCTTCTACAGATCCCCTTCTTCCCCCAAGTAGTCTTCTCTCTCTCTCTCTCTCTCTCTCTCTCTCTCTCTCTCTCTCTCTCTCTCTCTCTCTCTCTCTCTCTCTCCCTCCTTCCCTTTCTTGTCTTTTTTTCAAAGACAGGATTTCTCTGTGTAGCCAGGGCTGTCCCAGAACTCACTTTGTAGATCAGGATGGCCTTGAACTCACAGAGAGTCACCTGCTTCTGCCTCCTGAGGCTGGGATTGAAAGGTGTGCACCACCACCAGGGGCTGGCCTTGCTACACCTGTACCATTGCCTTACCTTGTTTCTCCTTTCCCCTCTCTCAGGCCTCATCCTACTCTCTCACAATCCCCTTTGTGATTTCATGTCACACATATGGGAAGCATGGTGCTTGTCTTTCTGAGTCTGGCTTATTTCATTTAACACAATGATCTCCAACCCCACTCATTTCTCTCCTCATTCCATTCTGTATCACTAACAAGATTCTATTGTGTATAAACCATATTCTCATTATCCGTTCCCCAATAGTCAGACAGCGAGGTTGGTCCCATGATTTAGCTGTTGGGAGCAGTGCAGGACAGCGGGGTTGGTCCCATCATTTGGTTGCTGTGAGCGGCGCAGCAGCAAACACAGCAGTGCAGGTGTCTGTGCAGCATTACATGCACAGGGTGGCTGGGTCACAGGACAGTGTTACTAGCTGGCCACATACACTTTACATGACAGCATGTAACAGAGATGTTACAGCTGGATTGAGGCACCCCTGAGTCTAGGAACCATGTTCAACTTGCAAATATGTTCTGTGTAAAGTTGATCCTTTCAGTTTCCTGAAAGGATTGCCTCTTTTTATGCTGCTGGGCACAGAACCCCAGATTGTGTACATGCAAGGCGAGTCCTCTGCTGCTGAGCCGCCCTGAGTCGCCCCTCCAGCCCTTAACTGTGGGAGTTTAGACAGGTGTTCAACTGTTGAGTCATACCCTCAGTTCTTGGAAATGTCTTTGAACCATCAGGTATTTTATTTATTTACTTTTATTATTTGTGAGTGGTATGCTGTATGTGTGTGCCATGTGCTCATGAATACATGCTATGTGCACATGAGTGGTCAGGTACAAGTATCAATGTGTGCACATATAGAGGCCAGTGTAAGATGTTCCTATATAACTCTCTACCTGTTGCCTTGAAATGGGTCCCTCACTGTACCAGAAGTTCATCATTTTGCCTAGACTGTCCAGCTACTTAACTCCTCAGATCTGCCTGTCTCCATCATCCAGCGCTGGGATTATAGACACATATGGCCAAGTCTGACTTTTTATTTATTTTTTAAATATTTGTTTATTTACTTATTATATATACAATGTTCTGTCTGTGTGTATGCCTGCAGACCAGAAGAGGGTGCCAGGCCTTACTATAGATGGTTGTGAGCCACCATGTGGTTGCTAGAAATTGAACTCAGGACCTTTGGAAGAGCAGGCAATTCTCTTAACTGCTGAGCCATCTCCCCAGCCCCAAGTCTGACTTTTTATATGGGTTCTGGGGATTTGAACTCAGGTCTTCATGCTTGTGCACCAAGCACTCTTACTGAGCCATCTACTTAGCCCCCATGTAAGTCTTTTAAGACAAACTTCATTGCCGTTATTTTTGTTTATATACTTAACTATCTCCTGCATAGTCTGAGTCATAGGAAACAAGTCCTATGAACCACACACAGCCACTGCGTTCCTGCTCTGGTGTCCACTGGCTGCAGCCTGGAGTCACAGCGTGCACCAACACAGCCACTGCGTCCCTGCTCTGGTGTCCACCTGGCTGCAGCCTGGATAGCGTGCACCACACACGGCCACTGTGTCCCTGCTCTGGTGTCTACCTGGCTGCAGCCTGGATAGCGTGCACCACACATGGCCACTGTGTCCCTGCTCTGGTGTCCACCCGGCTGCAGCCTGGAGTCATGAATCTACTGGGACAACTTTCCACAGCCCCTGTGAGAATGTGGGTTTGCTAGGCTGTAGGAAGTGATTGTTCTTTCAGGCTTTTTCGTATCTGAAAAATTCTGTTTTCCCTTTAAAATTATTTTCTTTTGCTGGGTATGGTGGCACACAACTTTAGTTTCAGCACTTGGGAAGTAGTGGTAGATGGATCTCAGTGAGTTCGTGGCCAGTCTGGTTTACAGAGTGAGTTCCAGGCCATTTAGGGTTATGCAGTGAGGTCTTGTCTCAAAAAAAATCATGTGTACAGGTGTTATGCCTGAATGTGTCTTTGTAACATATGTGTACAGTGCCCACATAGGTCAATAAAGTGTCAGATCCCCTGGGACTGGAGTTACAGAAGGTCGTGAGCGACCATGTGGGTTCTAGGAATTGAAGCCAGGTCCTCTGCAAGGGCAGCCAGTGCTCTTAACCTCTGAGACATCTTTCCAGTCGGGTTTTTGCTTTTTAGAGTCATGCATCTTTTTTTTTTAACATAAGACCCCCTCCACCAATCTCTCAAAAAAAAAAATCCTAGGAGTTCAAGGCCAACCTCACTCATATAGAGAGTTTAAGATTAGCTTGGACTACATGAGACTGCATCTCAAACTAAAAAACAAATGAAACAGAACAAGAAAACCATGGCCTTCTATGAAAAGAGCCAAATGGGCAAATATTGCTAAGACCAGCCAGGAGAATACAGAACACACTGTTTCCAAGGTGATGGGAGACAGCTGTCAGAGAATACTCCTGAGAGGAGAGATGAAAAAGGGCCTGGGTCCCACCATCCTACCCCAGCCACATGGCAGGGATCCCAGCAGTGCCAGAGGCCAGGGACCACTGCTGGAGCAGGTCAGAGGCTCCCAGTGGCTCCAATGGCATCAAAGGCTTTCATCCACTAGCCAAGGTCAATGACCAGTGGTGTGTGTCCCTAGTCCCCACTGGTATACCCGGAGGCTGCTGCTGAGTCACACCTACAAGAAAACTACTTCCCCAGAGCGGTCTCTGCTTGCAGGTCACCTGCCGGTCACATCCCTCGTAACCCCAAGTGAAGAGGGTGTCTCCCCCGTCAGGAATAACACTGGTGGTGTGCATTTTTACAAGCAGCTCCTCAGAAAAGAAGAAGATGAATTCACCTGTGTCCTCTACCCAGGAGTGCCCACCACAAACCCAGTGGCTTCCTTATTGCTCGTCCTTTATTTTGAGACAGGGTCTCATGTAGATCAGGCTTGAATTTGCTATATAACTGAGGATAGCTATATAGCTGAATTTCTGACCCCCCCACCTCAGCCTCCCTAGTGCTGGGATTAGAGGGGTGCACCACAATGCACAGTCAATGTGGCTCTGGGAATCAAACCCAGGACCTCAGGCATGCTGGGCGAGCTCTCTCACAGCTGAGCTGTAGCCCCAACACCTGTTGTTAAGTCTTCTAAATGTCTTTCCTCTCCTGAAGTTAGAGAATAAAGAGCCTATAGCCCAGGCTAGCCTTGAACTCACAGCAATTCTCCTGCCTCAATCTCTCGAGTGACAGAATTACAGATTTGCATCATTCCCGGCTCCCACAAATGTCTTGGCCCACTGCCCAAAGGCAGAGGTACCCAGTGTGCTGACGACTTTGGGGTGAGTTTGATAAGTTATGTCAATTCGTGGGAACAGAGCACAACCCAGAGAAACTGCTAGACTTTCTGAGCAGATGCAGAATTTCCCAGGTGGGAGAGAGGGGCAGAAGCCAGATTCAGCTGTGTGTCTCAAGGAGAGCAGAACCAAAAACTTCTGTCTCAGCTCTGACAATCCTGCCCAAGGGTCCCAATTGAGGAGAAAGGGCTTGACAGTGTGGGGTTGTTCCAGTAACCACCAAGGACAGGTCTGCTTATTTTCAAGGCCAGCTAAGCACATCTGCTGGAGCTTAGGGCCAAGGGGACAGTTGATCAGCACCAAGCTCTCAGGACTACTGCAGAAACTGGGCCTCCATTGGCTGTTTCAGTGTTCTGCTCCTTCCAGGGGGCTTCTGGGGCAGGGCCTGGGGACTCCACCCAGCACCAGCTGAGTGAGTGGAGGGAAGTATGGGCTGGTCCTCAAATTTAGATCCAATCCGGGCCATGCCCAGTGTTAATGAGGAGGCTTGGGCCCCTATTTAACAGGGAACAGTGACACCTGCAGGACAGCGCAGGGGAGGGCGGAGCCTGTGAGATCAGGTTGCCCCCCCCCCGGAAGTCATTGCTGGGTTGAATCGTTGAAGTTGTCTGTGTCTCAGGGAGGACTTTGCCTCCAGGTAAACTCACCTGTATTTTGTCCATCTTGCTTTGGAAAACCACACACATGCACAGGCATGCACATGAGCACACACGCATGCACGCGCGCACACACAGAAATTCATGCGTACGCCAGTGCGCACACACGCACTCTAGAGCACATACAAATGTGCAAGTGCACACAAGCCCAAGGTGCTCACATACATAAATGTGTACACACATGTGTGCTCTCACATGCACACGCACACAAATCTCTCTCACACACGCATTGGCACACGTGAACGTGCTCGCGCTCTCGGTCTCACATACACAGAAACACTTGCTCACGCACATGAATGAGCTTCTGTGAATGCATATGCACATACAAATGCTCTCACATGTGCCCTTACACACAAGTAAGCACACATTCACACACACATGTAAGAATGCACACAAACTCTCGCACGCAACAAGCGCACCCCTACAGGAGTGCGCAGAGAAAAGTGCTAATATGTAGCTCAAGAGTGCCCCCTGCACGCCGTGACTCAGGACTCACCTCACTGCCCAGAGTCCAGACTCTCTAGAGAACCTAGGGCTTTTGGAGAACCACCCTGCCTAAGAAAAGAAGACATCCATCTAGTGACCTGGCCCACATTGGGCCATACATGTCAAGGAATTAAGGGGCCACAACCCTCCCACAGTGAGCACTGTGACTCTGCAGCCCAGCATCAGGCACTGAAAGAACAGCAAGGTGGGAGACCTTACCCATCCAGTCCCATACATCTCTGGTTTCTCAGGGCTTTGGCTGGAGGTTGGCTTGCTCAGGATTCCTAAGGCCAGCCTCTTCCCGTGCCCCTATTTCTCTGGAGGTGACCCCCACCTTCTCTGGGTCCCTGTAGAGAATGAAATCTGAGCTCTGTCTACACAGGTAGGCCTTCCTAGGCATGGCACAGGTCAGGATGCATAAATATGGGGTAAACTCTCCTTGCCTGGACTTCTTCAGGGGTGGGGGTACCCATTGGAGCTAATGGGGCAGTGTTTCTGGGGAAGGGAATTGACAGAATCCAGAGTCACACTGGCCCCAGCTCCTCCTCCCAATCCAGAAAAAAAGCCACGACCCCTTCCCCGCAACACTGTCTACCTGCCTGGCCTAAGCCCAGTTGTGTCACCAGAACTCAAGGTCCCCACCCAGACCTCATCCAACACCTTTGCTGTGGGCCCCACCTCCCAGTCTCCAGCTCTGTCCTCTTATCTGTCATTCCTGCTCAGGCCCCACAGCACCCTGGGCCTGGCCTGGAGGCTGGAGCTGCAGGATTATCTGATGGCCAGGCCCTTATCTCCAGCTCCTTCGCTGCCAGTCACCAGTCACCGCTTTATGCTTTTACAAGGCAGTTGGCTTCTCTGAAGGTGCCTGATCATGGGAACAGCAGGATTCCTTCCTTGCAAAAGGTCTGGCGCCATGCCAGTCCCAGCTCAGCGGCTTAGGGCTGTGGGAACTTTGTGTGGGTGTTGGGAGCAGAGGCCACTTTGGAGTAGGGATGAGACAGGGTATCCTGTGAAATGAACATAAGACACACAGCCCCACCAACTTGAGGACAATGGGAAACACAGGAGGTGGCAGCATTGGGGGTCCAAAATACAGTCAGTGTGGGCTGGCCCTTGTGGCATTCATAGAAGGTTCCAGCAGCTCTTAGTATGTTCCTGCTGAAGCAGCCAGCAGTGACCAGCTGAACCCCAAAGTCTCTGGGGGAGCGGTTCCTAATGCCACCCTTGCTTCCCCATTGTGTCCTCATTCCCACACACCCAGAACCCAGTGTAAGAAAGCCTGGAAGCTTGCTGGGCGGTGGTGGCGCACGCCTTTAATCCCAGCACTCGGGAGGCAGAGGCAGGCGGATCTCTGTGAGTTCTAGACCAGCCTGGTCTACAAGAGCTAGTTCCAGGACAGGCTCCAAAGCCACAGAGAAACCCTGTCTCGAAAAAAAACCAAGAAAGAAAGAAAGAAAGAAAGAAAGAAAGAAAGAAAGAAAGAAAGAAAGAAAGAAAGAAAGAAAGAAAGCTTGGAAGCCACAGAAGGGACTTTGGAGTTCGAGCTGGGCTCAGCACTGTCACTTCACTGTCTGCTGTGCCACTTAGGCTTCGTCATTTCACCTAGTGGGAAATGGAAAGTGGTGGAGGTTTTGTATGTGTTGCTTTGAGACAGGTTTTTTTGTTTTTCAAGATAGGGTTGACTGTCCTGTAACTCACTTTGTAGACCAGGCTGGCCGCAGACTCACAAAGATCCACCTGCCTCTGCCTCCCCAAGTACTGGGGTTAAAGGTGTGCACTACCACTGCCAGGCTACACACTCTCTATGCAGCCAAAGATCACCTTGAACTTAACCCTCCTGCTTAACTCTAGCTCCTGAGTGCTGAGGATCGAACCCAGGGCCTTGTGCATGTTAGGCAAGCACTCTACCTTCTGAGTCACCTCCCTAATCCCACGAGAGAGAACATGTTGTTCGTCGCCAGATTCATCTCTCAGTGCCCTGCTGAATGTTTTCTATACCTGAAGAGTGTGTTCTAGGAACATTGTGTCCAAACAGACAAACAGGATGGATCTGAAAACACAAGATGAGGGGAACCAGGCGAGGAGCCTCCTGGGCCTCACCAAACAGGTGACCTCTGAGAAAAGATTAGGAAAGGAGGGAGAAGATGTGGAGGTCCTGGCTGAGCCGTGTGCGAGAGGCCTGTGACAGGAGTTGGGTGCAGGCAAAGACTGGCGACAGAGCTGTTGAGTTGGAGGCTGAGGACCCATGAGAGATTGGGAGATCGCTGGCTATTGGATGCCCATGGCTTTGGTGCCTATGGGTGGGAGTCTGGGAGCTTCTGAGCTCAAGGGAGACAGAATGGCTTTGCTTTGTGAAAGGTGTGTTGGGGTACAATGGTCAGCAGACAGCAAATGGTAGACAGCAGACAATGTACAGGGCAAAGCAGAAGCAGGGAGATCAGCTGGGTGGCTCTGGTTGTCAC
This sequence comes from Dicrostonyx torquatus, assembly GCA_028555095.1. NCBI lineage: Eukaryota > Metazoa > Chordata > Mammalia > Rodentia > Cricetidae > Dicrostonyx > Dicrostonyx torquatus. Next base: position 1,075,197 of record JAQHUG010000157.1, read on the forward strand.
CCAGGCAAGAGTGCATGGTGCTAGGCTATGAGGAGGCTGAGGAGGGGAGGGGTCCAGCTGGCCGGCCCCTGAGGATAGAGGCCCTGCTTGCTGGAAACAGATACGCTGGTTCAGATAAGGGTGGATTCCTTTGGAGCCTCACCAGGGGCCAGGGACCACCTAAACATGGTGTATGCCTTGACTCCCAGGGTCCAGTTACCAAAGAAGTAAGTTTTAGGTTAGAGGATGGAGTGATCGCAGAACTGAGGCTCAAATCCAGGCCTCCTGGAGGAATGCTTTGACAAGCGTGACTTTTCACCCCTGCCTGATACCTACGACTGTGACAGTTCACCTGCTCAGTCAAGGGGAAGATGCTCTCTGCTACTCCTCCTGGGATGAACACACGGAACAGGGCGTTCCCGAGCTTTTGGGGTCTTTTGGTATTGATGAGTCTACTCAGCTGTTTGCTGTAGCAGGATGGCAGTCCTGTGCCCAGTGTAAAAGAATGGCAGCTTTGTGCCCCTCAAACTGTAGCAAGCGACACTGGATTTAAAGTCAGCATCACTTAAATTTCTATAAAATATTTTTCTTCTTTATGACTTGTTTCTAACTATTTTAAGCTATCTTGGCCCCATTTGTGTCTGGCTTAGGCCCAAGGCTTCAGACTGCCAGCCCCTGGAGTAAGAAATGCTCAAGCAGAGACATCCGTGATGGTAAATGGGCTTAGAGGTTGGGGGGAGGGGAGACTATGGCACTAAGGAGAACCTAGTTGTAATGTGTACAAAGGGCCTGTGTCAGGAGTGTGGTACAGGTAAGGTGTGGCTAGGAGGTCAGGGGCACCAAAGGCAGGGATCCACAAGAGAGATCCGGGACCCACGAGAGAGATCCAGGAGGCTATTGGCCAGCTGGGTGGTGGTGGTGCATGCCTTTAATCCCAGCACTTGGGAGGCAGAGGCAGGCTGATCTCTATGAGTCTGAGGCCAACCTTGTCTACAGAGCTAGTTCCAGGACAGCTAGGGCTGTTACACAGAGAAACTCTGTCTGGAAAACAACAACAAAAAAAGCCTATTGGCCACTGGCTGTTTTTGTCAGGCTAGGGTACAGGATGCTCATCAGAGCCCAACCTGCTTTGTAGTGGCCACAGTGGTCACCCTATGGAGTCCCACTGCCTCTGTGGGCTGCCAGCAGTGTGGGTATGCTGTTTGGGACAAGGATGGGACTCCAGCCTGGACACAGATGGACACAGGGTCAGGCTGTTTTCTCTGTATCTGGTTATGGCCCCTTGGGTGTCATTTTTTTGTGTAAACATTGTTGAACACCTCCCCCAGGCTGGGCGTGTCTTTCCTCTTTGTCCCACCCTATGAACATACACAGACAGCAGGGAATGCTATGGCAGGTTATCCACAGGTGGGAAGCTGCTAGGACATAGGAAAGGAAGAGGTGTGTGATAGGGTGGGGCTAGAGTCACTTTCTTCATGTAAGAGGGGAGACTGAGTCCTGAGAGTGAAGATGGGCCTGAGATAACATCAGTGGTCAGACATGGTGTCTGCTCGGGTATGGCTCTAAAAGTAAGACACGAGAGTCCGCATTCAAATGGGACACTTCGAGTCTCCTTTCAAGGTTCCCAAAGTCAACCAGGTCTTAGTTTGGTGCTCCTGGTGCCCAGCTTCCCCCGGGCATTGTTCAGCAGGTTGTAGGTGCCTAACCCCTGGAGCTCCTCCTCTATGCCACTAGCAAGGCTCCCTGGAGGGCCCCCTGGCTCACAGATGTTTGTCAAATGGCCATTCTGCTCTCCCCATTTTGTAGTTCAAGGGCTGGCAGAAATGTTGGTGGCGGTGTCATCCATGGTGGCTTCTGAGCTGTTGGGAAAGAAGTATGTACATTCTGCCAATGACATCCTCTGAGCCTAAGAGCCAGAAATAGGGACCCATAAGGTCCCTGGCCCCATAGTGACCCCCAGCAGGACAACTCCTCTCTTTCTGGCTCTCCAAGCACCGAAGGGCCTGGCCGCTGATCCTGCCCCAGCAACTAACTGCTTGTTTTTAGTTCCCAGAGTGCTCTAGGGTTTCTTTCTGTCTCACTGTTTGTCTCTCTGTCTTCCCCACCTCAGTCTGACTGGGACCTTCCTCTGCATCAGGGAGACCACCAGGCATAAGAGGGGCCTCAGAACCATAGCCTTGGGCGGCCCTCACTGGCCACAGTTGGTTATGAGTTCTCAGTGGAGTCAATTCATACTTTAAGACTCAGTTTCCCTTTGGGCCAATGGTCTGAGATAGCACAGGCTGCCACCGGAAGCTGTCCCTGTGGCCCTCTGGTGGTAGTCCCCTCCCCAACTTTGGTTGTGACAACTATAAGTAGCTGGGAACCTCGGCTGCCTTTCTTCCAAATTGGAGCTCCAAGGACCTTGGGGACTAAAACTCTTCTGGACAGGCCTCTAGGAGCACAAGCTACATCTCTAACAGATGGCTTTGGTCCCTGTTTCAGCCCTGGGGAGAGAACTGTGACCCCAAGCCCACCCACTCTGACCCTTGCTGATGAGACAGTGAGGCTCATGGACATCTCCAAGATGTGTAAGTAGCTATTCCACTAAAATCCGAAGTGTGAATCTGGGAGCAAGGCAGAGGGGGAGCTGGGGGCACTGTAGAAGGGGAGCAGGAACACTGAAGAAGGGGAGCGGGAGCACTGAAAAAGGGGAGCGGGAGCATTGAAGAAGGGGAGCGGGAGCATTGAAGAAGAGGAGCTGGGGGCACTGTAGAAGGGGAGCAGGAACACTGAAGAAGGGGAGCGGGAGCACTGAAAAAGGGGAGCGGGAGCACTGCAGACAGGGAGTCGGGATCACTGAAGAAGGGGAGCGGGAGCATTGAAGAAGGGGAGTGGGAGCATTGAAGAAGGGGAGCCAGGAGCACTGCAGAAGGGAAGTTGGGGGCATTGCAGACAGGGAGCCAGGAGCACTGCAGAAGGGAAGTTGGGGGCATTGCAGACAGGGAGCCAGGAGCACTGAAGAAGGGGAGCTGGGAGCACTACAGAAGTGGAGCCAGGAGCACTGCAGATGGGAAGCTGGGGGCACTGCAGAAGGGGAGCCAGGAGCACTGCAGAAGGGGAGCCGGGAGCACTACAGAAGGGTAGTTGCTCAAATTCACCACGCTCAGGGGAGGCTCATGAGCAGATGTGACCACAGGTGGGCCCTGTGTTGAGAGGGACAGAACTAAGATTTGGCTTCTCCTTCATGGGGCTGTGACTACCCACCCTAGGAAAGGTGGGTATTGTCCTTACAGCAGGCCCATCACCTCATTCAACCTTCAGGACAAGGGCATCATCCCAGAACAAATCAACAGAGCAGTCTCTGGCTCCAGCTGGGGGATCTACTTCAGCCCTTGATCTGCCCTAGCCCTGGAGCACACGGGCTCTTGCTTAGGGAGGCAGAAGAGGTATGTCTACGACCACAGGAGGACTGCTAAGCCTCCTTACTGTTCCCAGGGGACCCTGCACCTCTTTCAACCTGCTCAGCCCCTGGCCAGCAGAAGCTATCTAGTAACCATGCCTTTCCTGGGTTTCCTGGGACCGGAGGTGGGAGTAGCCCCTTGTGGGGCCTGAAGGCTGGGTGTGGACCAGAGTACTGCTTAGCTCCATGGCATTGGGCACCATCTTGGGGGTTACTTAGGTCCCTCACACATCTCCTCTAGCCCTCCCCAAGGGAGTCTGGGAGAAAGAGAAATAAAGTTCTCCCCTTCACCCCATCAGAGGCCTTTGGGGGAGGAGGTCACATCCAAAGCAGCAAGAAAGCTTGTTTCTTTTATTCTTGGAGCTGCGGGAAGGCAGAGAGATGCAGGACAGGACAAGGATAAGGAAGAACCAGTGAGCAGGGATGCTGGGTTGTGATGGAGAGCTACAGGTGCAGTTGCCTTTAGGATCACTATGACTACAGTGGGGAGACATTGGAGCCCAACTGAACACAGTGAGAGATGCTGGGGTCTGGACCAACTGTGGTGCCGGTATGTCCTAGCTGGGGTCACTATTGCTGTGATGAAACCACACAAGCCAAAGCAAATGAAGAGGAAAGGGTTTATTTGCCTTATATTTTAGCATCCTTGAAGGAAGTCAGGACAGGAACTCAAGGAGGGCCGGAACATGGAGGTAGGAACTGATGCAGAGACCATGGAGGGATGCTGCTTGCCGGCTTGCTCTGTCTGCTTTCTTACAGAACCAGGATCACCAGCCCAGGGATGGTACCACCCAATATGGGCTGGGCCCTCCCCCATCAATCACTAATTAAGAAAATGCCTTACAGCTGGATCTTATGGAGGCTTTTTCTCAATTGAGGTTCCCTCCTTCCAGACAACTCTATTTGTGTCAAGTTGATATAAAACTAGCCAGTAGGGGAACAGTTAGCTTTAGGGGCTATAATACTAAGGTAGGTGACTCCTGGAAGGGAATCCAGTGTCCCCTGCTCTGGTGGAGGGGTGGTGTCTGAGACAAGCCCTGTGGGACTGGGCTATGGTTCCATGGTGGACCCTGATACCTTCTAGGAACACTGTGATGTCTCCACTCAGACCTTTTACCGCTGCGTGGAGCCATATACCCCCCGCCCCCGGGAGCATGGAATAGTGACCTTCAGCCTATAGGCTGGACTGGGACCCTGTGCCAGGCTGAGCCTGGGTCTTAGTCACCCACAGTGATACCTGGCACACAGTTGGTGCTCAGTCTATATCAGAGGAAGGATTGTCCCACTGCAGAATGTGTGGGTGCAGCACACACGCAGGCAGGCTTCCGGCTGCACAGTGCTGGCTTAGCTCTGGGGTGTGGCTCTTGATCTAGCACCTTCCTCCTCAGCCCTTAGCCTGGCTCAGAGTCCAGACATTCCGTCTCACTGCTCCTAGACCCTAGCTACTTTCACTGAGCATGCTCTGTGTGTTCATGCAGGACAAAGAGGTGGTGTGAAGGCCCAGCCCAGCCCTCTCACCACAGGGCACTGGTAAGTCACTGAAGGCTCTAGAGTAAGGCAGTGTCTTACTGAAGAGGTGATCTAGCTGAAAGCAATCCCATGCTTCCCAGTTGAGAAGCTGAGGCCAGATCAGTCCTGGGAGGATGGGGAAGTGGATCATAGCTTTGTCTCTTCCCAATTTTATGACCCTAGAGAGTAGGGAGTAGCAGCCAATACCTGAGGCACACTGGTAGGAGCTCACCTCATTTATATCATGAAGCAAGTCTGGCTTCCACTGCAATCTACCACTCCATGAGCTGTGGCTGTGGCCTGGCAGGGAGATGGTTGCCTCTCCATCTGTGACCATGGTCACTGGGACACCCCTGTATGGCCCTTTCTGCTGGTTGGTTTGTGCAGCCGCAGAAGTGAGTGGGCCGCCAGCTGGGTTCTGTTCCGCATTTCCAGATGAGCCTCCTGGGAAGATATCAGCATCCCATGGCTAGCAGCAGACGCCCAAATCAGCTGGGATTCTGGATTCAGCCCAAGTCCCAGTGTGCAGAAAGGGAAGTTGAGGCTTAGACAGGCTCCAGACCTTGGTGGAACTTGTAGGAGCCTAGCCTTAAAACCAGATCTCTTGACCATCTTCCAGGTCCCTTCCTAGTACTTTCATGGTGCCATATCTGCTCCAGGCAAGACTGAATAGGAAAGGCTCCCATCTCCCTGCCTTGACCACCTGTCAGGCCCTCACTGTTCCAAGGTCCACCAGCCTGGCTCCCCTCACCTCTGGGTGTCCCACCTCTGAGGTTGTGTGACCCCCAACAGTGAACAGCAGACAGGATTTGGCAGCTGGAATGTCCATCCGGAAGGAAGTCCCAGTCTATGAATAGCCTTTCCTGGGGTAGCCTCCAGTTCCAGGTGGGGACAGGGAAGGAGCCCTGTAAGTGAGAGAGGGAGTCTTTGCTGCCCCCTGGAGGTCAGCCTTGGAAACTGCAAGCACAACTCCCATGGCTCAGGCCAGGGTACCTGAATCCACACACGGAGAATGGTGGACTGGAGGCCTTGTATCCACACCAGGGCTGCTATGATCTGTTTCCTGGAGGTAGAGAATGGTCACTATGACCCTCCCTATGGTCCACGAGACATGGGTAGCATCATTCATTGGCAAGGAACTCCATGGGCTTGGCTGCTGGGGTCAGGATCTGGGCTGTACCCACTCTCTGCGCTGGAGCATGGACCATCACACCTGTAGAGGGCACTGCTTGGGGGCACTGTGGCTGGGTTGGTCAAGACTCCCATGTGAGTGCAGATATTGGCTGGCATGGTGGGAGCAGATGGGAGCAGACTCAGGCTTAGGCTTTTCAAGGCTCCTTTTCAGGTCTGAGGGGAGAAGCTGAAACACATAGCTGAGGAAAACCAAGCACTTCAAAAGCCTCAGGGGTTGTGGTGGGAACCAGCGAAAGGCCGTCCAGCAGAAAATCTGCCTCAATGTCACCATCAGCTCAGCCCGATCTCTTCTAGAAACCGGTGAAGTTCCTTCACCAGGAGCTGGGTATCCCCAGCTGAGAAAGACAGTGTGATCATTCCAGCACCTCCAGGGGGCTCTCAAGGAGCCTGGCCCTCCTGGGTGACAGGGCTTGTGGTCACCCCATCTTACAGATGGAAAAATCGGGACCTGGCAGATGTTGAAGGAGAGGGACAGATAGATGGACCCAGCAGGCTTGGGCTTCCAAGGCTACCTCTCCCACTGGGTGGAGACTGGCTGGAATTTCCTGTTACTCCTTACCTTTGAGAGGTGTCCTGGCCAGGTGGTGCCAGGCTGGGAAGTCTCTCCTGAGTTTTACACCCACCCACACCTGATATTTTTATTCCCGAGCAAGCCTGGTGCCAGGAGAGTATGGTGAACCCCAAGGCCCTGTCGCCTTCTCTGGGGTCAATAGGGCCCTTATCTGCTCAGATCTTATCTGTACGACCTTGACAGAGGCTGGAGCTGGCTCCTCGAGGTACCGGGAGGCCCAGGTGGGCAATCACGAGAGGGGGTGCGGCTTCCCCTCCCCTCCCTTCCTGCCGAGTTGTACAGACGTGGCAGAGCCAGAGGGAGCAAGGAAGTCAGAGAGGAAAGCAGCTGGGAGAGGTATCCACAAAGATGGGAGCTCCCTGGTAGCTAAGGCAAAAGGGAAAGAAAGTGGGAGACCTGGAGGCAGAATAAGAAGGTGGTTGAGAGCTATAACCCTGAGGTTGTTGCTGTTAGAGCCTTCCTCTTCGGGAATGATGAGAGAATCTGTCACACATCAGTGTGTGCGTGTCCCCTGTGTGCTCCTTCAATCATCCTCCAGTGTGGGAAGAACAGCTGATCACCGGACATGGCCCAGGCTTATGTTGGGTGCTGGTGACAGAGTGGTCAGAGATGACATCGCTTCTATCCCCTAGGGATCAGAGCATAGTCTGGAGTGACAGCTCAATCCTGTCACTCACTCCTGACATGGCAGGGGGAGTGCCACCAGTTTAAGGCTAACCTGGGCTAGTTCCAGGTCACAGGTACAGAGTCGCAAAGCAAAACAACTGAGACAAATGAAAAGAAAAGACAGCCTAGATGTTGATTGGAAACATGGCTCAGGTGACCGAGGACTTGTGCAAGTGTGAGAACCAGCGTTCTGGTCCCTAACACTCTTGTGAAAAATTAAGCAGGTGGGACTTCCTGTCTGTTTCCCAGCAGCTGGGGGGCAGAGACAGGAATGCCTGGGGCAAGCTGCCTTGCTGAACTAGGCAAATTGGCCAGCTCCAGGCTCACAGCCAGATGCCGTCTTGGTAACAAGGTAGATAGATGTTAAGGCCTCTGGTCTCCACACATACGGGTACACACATGAATGTGTACACATGGGAGCACACATGTACACAACACACACACGAGAAAAAAGAGAACTAGAGTGAGCTGGGGTAGATCATCACTTGTGTGGCCTGCTGTGCCAAGGGCAAGGACTCTGGGTCATGACTCCCACCCAGGTTCATCCCTCCCAGAAGCAGGGATGTACTAATTCAGCTCTCTGTGCCTCAGTTTGCTCATCTAGAAGAAGCCACATCTATTATGAGGGAAGTCATGAGAACTTCACAATGTTATCCCCTGGTCTGTGCAAGCTGGGTTTTTCCTGGGGACAGTGATGTAGCCACAAATGTCATCTCCCACATCCTGAGCTCAGTCCCTGGTGGCCTTCCCATATCTGAACCAGTAGTGGCAGAAGGTTTAGTGGTGTGAAATGAGGGAAAAAGCCATCTAGACACCAGGGACAGTGCAGGGCAGAGGCAGGCAAGGGTGTGAAGCAGCTAGCCTCATCGATGCTAGGGAACAGGGCTGGGGTGGGCAGAGATGTGGGGGCTGTACCGGAGACCATGCCATAGCAAAGCTGCATTTTAGCAAGGTCCTAACCACCTTAAGTAGCATATCTTTTTTTCTGTTTTTTTTATTTTAAAATATCTATTTTATTTTAAATTGTATGTACATATATGTCTGTGTATCAGTATGTGCAGTGTGCCTGAGGAGGCCAGACAAGGTCCTCAGGTCCCCTGGAGCTGAGTTACAGGCAGTTGTAAGTGGCCCTACGTGGGTACTGAGAACCAAACTCAGGTCCTTTGCTAGAGAACTGTGAGTTATTAACTGCTGAGCCATCTCTCTAGCGTCATCTAAAAAAATAATTGGATCTGTGTGAGAGGGTGTGCATGAGTTTGCTGGAGTGTGTGAATGAGTGTGTTTGTATGAGTGTGTGTGAATGAGTGTGTTTGTATGAGTGTGTGATGGGTGTGTATGAATGAGTGTGTTTGTATGAGTATGTGTGAATGAGTGTGTTTGACTGAGTGTGTGTGGATGAGTGTGAGAGTGAATGTGAGTGTGGAGGTCACAGGACAGCTGGCAGGAGTTGGTTCTCTCCCTCCACCATGTGGGTTTGGGGATCGAACACAGGACATTAGTCTTGGTAGCAAGCACCCTTACTAGCTGAGTCATCTTGCTGGCCTAAATAGTATTTCAGAGACTGGTTCCAGCAGGATGGGCTTAGCCAGGGGCTGTCAAGGGTCAGATCTCAGGAACAAAGTGCTTTCTTGCTTGAACTTCAGTGGGAGGTGGACTTCAGCAAGGTTAAATAAAACAATTCATGAGCCGCCCCGCCCAGGCCCAGATCCAGTCCTGCCGAGTGGCACTCCAAGGACCTTCTCAGCCCCAAGGTGAGGTCAGCTGCACTTAGTTCTCTATTTCCCACCAGCTCTTTTGCCCCCAGGGTCACCTGTCTATCACTTCACCCAACTCTGAATCAGGGTCTAGCGTTGCCCAGGCTAGCCTCAAACTGGCTCTGCTTCTCACCATGACCTTGAATTTCTTGAATTCCTGTGGTGGGATTACAGGCCTGTGCCACCTTACGCACTGTAGACTGTGCTGGGAACTGTCCCCAGGACAAGCTAGGCAAGCACTCTACCAACTACATCCTCAGCCCCACAGGGGGCTCCTAAAATTGGGGCTGGAGAGATGGCTCAGAGGTTAAGAGCATTGCCTGCTCTTCCAAAGGTCCTGAGTTCCATTTCCAGCAACCACATGGTGGCTCACAACCATCTTTAATGGAGTCTGGTGCCCTCTTCCGGCTTGCAGGCATACACAAAGACAGAATATTGTATACATAATAAATAAATATTTTTTAAAAATTTCTCATTTCTTCCCAGTTCTTTTCTGCCTCAGGACCTTCACGCTGGTGGTCTGCTCTCTTGGAACGCTTCTCTCTTTCCCTGTCTTTCTCTTTCTCCTTTCCTTTTTCTTTATTTTTATTTTTTTTTTTTTATGAAACAGGGTCTCACTGTGTAGTCCTAGATGTCTTAAACTCACTTTGTAGGCAGGGGTGGCCTTGAACCACAGGGATCTCCTGCCTCTGCTGTAAGTCACCACACTGGAATTGCAGATCATCTAAACTTCTGGCTACCTTGGCTGGCACAGTCTGTCTGATACCTTTCCTCTTCTGTCACTTCCTGACTTTGTGCTTTAAAAATGACTGTGTTCACTTGCCAGGCTCCTCCCCACCCACACTGAGCAGTCTTCCTCTGGAAGCCCACACTTCCTGGCCCTTAATGCTCGCCTAACCTCCACACCAGTGTTTTGAAGGAAGTCATGTATTTTGGTTTCTAGGAGTAACAGAGCAGAGTTCTCTGTGGAGAGTGAGGCTGGGCCCCAGGCTGGTAACCCTGGTTCCTTTGCAGACTCCTCTACATGTCCCCACAACAGAAAGAAGTTCTGGGTACCCCAGGGTCTTAAAGCACTTTAGGAAATAGTTTAGGAATAGGGTGGCCCTTGGATGCTAGATGTTAAGGAGACACTCCCATGGGCCTCAATTTCCTTTAAACTGTGAAGAGGCAGTCTATGGGACCTAGTGGAGGAATGGATCCAAATCTGGCAAGTGACCAGGACAAATTGGGATGCTCAAGTTCTTTCTGTGACCAGTAAGAGACCCTGGTTCCGAGCAGGATGACATGTAGTAATGTCCTAGGTTATAAATCCACACTACTTAATACTTTAATACTTACCCAACAGATGGTCCTTTTCACTGAAGCCCAGCTACAGCAGATAGGCATGTTCCACCACCAGGGGGCAGCACCAGCCCTCACATGCTTCCCTGGGGACCTAGAATTAGCCTCTCACTTCCCAGAGTCCCCAGGGCCTGTCTGGCAGTCCCCAGCCCCAGAAACTCCAGAAGGAGCAAGCACTCCAGGACCCCACAGCATCTGGCCACAGGGACTGCGCCTGCTCAGACCACAGCAAAGACATGGGAGATAGTGCTGCAGAGTCCAGACCCACCTGATCTCTGCGACTGGCCTCCTGTCCTATCTCACTACATGCTTCTGCATGGGCACACACCTTCCCCTAATGTACACTCATGTTGACTCACACTTGGGCAGTACATTACCTCATGTACACATATATGTACGCACTCCCCCAGGGCTCTTGCGCAGGGCCCTCAGTGTCGTCACCAAGCTGTCTGGACAACATCCTCTCCCTGCCAATATGAAGGCCAGCAGCTGAGTTCCCCCTTTCTGGATGCATCCCTCTTTTTTTTTTTTTTTTTTAACTGCAATCCTCCTCCTCCTCTGGGGTGAGTCCTCCCGCCCTACACAGTTCTTTTACTCCTAGAATGAGTCCTTCTCAGGGTGAGTCCTCCCCCCCCACAGATGCTCCCCTGTGGTGAGTCTTCCCTCTTGACACAGGCCTCTCTATTCTGGAGGGAGTCCTTCTCAGGGTGAGTCCTCCCCAGAGGTCCTCCCTTGCAGGGAGTCCTTCCTTCTGACTTGGATGCTTCTTCCTGGGCAATGCCTCTGTCTCTGGGCAGCCCTCCTGGAACCCATCTCCCCAGGCTGCTTCTGTGGACTTTCTTCAGTGGGCCTTGAGCCCCACATTCCACAGGCAGGCAGGCCGGGCTCGCACCTCCTTTCTTTCCACCCTGTTCCTCAGAGTCGCAGCTGTGGGGAGGCCATGGCTGCCCAGGCGCCAGGATCTGAGCTTGAACCTTTAAGCACCTATGCACACACCTGCTTCTCTCCGTAGCAACAGTCTCTGTGAAGTCAGCAGAAAGCTTGCAGATGTGGAGCTTCTTTTTTTTTTTGGTTTTTTGAGACAGGGTTTCTCTGTGGCTTTGGAGCCTGCGCTGGAACTAGCTCTTGTAGACCAGGCTGGTCTCGAACTCACAAAGATCCGCCTGCTTCTGCCTCCCGAGTGCTGGGATTAAAGGCGTGCGCCACCACCGCCCGGCTCAGATGTGGAGCTTCTAAACCTTGTCTAAACCTTGGCTGAGGGGAAGATGGCAGGGGGGGGTCTTTGAAGACCAGCGCTATGGGTAAAGACAGTGTTTTGGAGACAAGGTACCAGCAATAGTCACTCACATACCCTATGATACCCGGAGTGGGAGGCACTCTCAGTCCCCCCCACCCCTCGCACCCTCAGTCCCATCCACCCGCCCGTGTATCACAACCCTCTGGGTGGGAGTAAGCGCAGCACCTAGGTCCTCAGAGTACCTTGGCTTTTCAGGGTCTCAGGTTGTCATCCTTTTTCCATCAAATATGAAATAACCTATCTGTCCTTCAAGGAAGGGCAGTGGCCAGAGTGGGAGAGGAGAGGTTGGACTCAGGCTAGGAGCAGAGATGACCCTAGAAGGGAGGACCCTGAGCAATGTGGCTCTGGGTGAATGGAGCCCAGTGTTGCTTCTTGGGGCCTTGTGGATTCTGCAACCAATGGACAGTATCAGGGAAGACAGGGGCAGGAATGAGGCCGGCTTATGGAAGGCTCCATAGCCAGGGCCACCAGAGCCATGGCCTCAACCACCCACTCCTGGGAGACGGATGCCCTTTGACCTCCAGGTTGGGGAGGGATTCACAGTTCCACAGCGCTGAGTACAGGTCTCTGACACCCATCCAGACTGAGAGTTAGGGCAGACCTATCCTGTTTGTGGTTTATGTCCCTGAGTCACTTGGCTGAGGGGCCAGGACCAGGGTTCCCACAGCCATTGCTGATCCTGAAGTCCAGGAGAAGATGGGACTATCACACTAAGGGAAACAGTGTCAAGCAAAGAGACAGCAAAGCCCCCAGGGCCAGTAGGATGGGGCTATCTAGGGCTTCCTGGCAGGACTGCCACCAGGGAGAGAGTTCACCGTGAGTTCTGGGATTGAGAAAGTGACAGTGGAGACAAAACCCTGGGGGAGGAGAGTTCCGAGGGACTGAGGAGCAAGTGTGACAGGTGCCAGAGGGGGACTCAGATGACACCTCCTGTGGGAAGCTAGACCTTGGTGGGCCTCTTCACTACTCTCTGTCATAGAGACAGAACACCGGAGGCTGGTGTTCATAAAGAACAAACATCTCTTTAGCCTGAGGTACAGGTTGCTTGTGTGAAGGCCGCTTGACCAGCAGGGGGTCTGCAGGGTGCTGTGGAGGCTCGGAGTATCACATGGAAAGAGGGACAGATACCCCATAAAGCCCTCAGCACTCGCTAGTGCTTAAAGGCCCCAGCTGGCCCTCTATTAACATTGCATGGGACTGACTGAGGTTTCCACATGAGCCTTGGGGGGATACTCAAGCCATGTGTCTGGTGGCTGGGTGGCTGGTCCTAAAAGTGTCCTATTAGCCTTCTGACATTTCTGCCTTCCTTCAAGTGGCCCAGGGAGTCTTGGGCCAGCTGGTATCCCAGGCAGGGCTGGAGCTCAGTTCCTCAGTGTGGTAGGGCTCATGCTGGCTCTGACCGCAGAGCCTCTAGGCAAGGCTGCATCTGCCCAAACAGCAGCAAAAGGAAGGAACAACCGCTAACCCAGGAAGTCTCTTGAGGAACAGTGTCCTTGAGTTGGTTCCTAGAACTATGGACACTGGGAAAGCCCAAAGGCTAAGACTTCTGGGAATAGCCTGTTTGAGACTGAGTAACAGTTGGATGGGTAGAAGGTGCAGCAAATGACCTGTCCCCAGTCGATCCCTTTCAGGCAAACACCTGGCCTAGTGCCCCAAAGAGCATGACATCTTCCCGGCACCAGGAAGACAGCTCCAGGAGGCTACAGAAGTTCTCAACAGCCGAGAGCTGAGCCTCCATGTTCAGTTCAAGGCAGGATTGAAATGAGCGGGCAGTTTTAGTACCTGGGCTCCCATTTCTCCTAAGAGAGGCTCAGCAGGTGTCACAGTTGGAATTGCTCCCTCCCCAGTGAGCTGGTTAGTGTTTGCCACCTTAAACCCCAGTCACTGGGGAAGAAGGACCATCAACTGAGGAACTGCCTCCACCAGATTGGCCTGTAGTCATGTCTGTGGGTCATTTTCTTTTCTTTCATCTTTCTTTTCCTTCCTTCCTTCCGTCCTTCCTTTTCTTTTTGAGATGGGGCTTCTCTGTGAAGCCCTGGCAGGACATTTCTGGATTAATGATGGATGTGAGAGGGCCTAGCTCCCTGTGGGCAGAGTACCATCTCTAGACAGGTGGTTCTGAGTGGTATAAGAAAGCAGTTAGGAGGCACGGGCCAGGAAGCAGCACTCCTCCATGGCCTCTGCTTCAGTTCTTGCCTCCAGGTTCCTATCCTCTCTTCCCTCAGTGTCAAGCCAAATAAATCCTTTCCTGGCCAAGTCACTCTTGGCTGCAGTGTTTATCACAGCAACAAAAAGCGAACTAGGGCAGTCAGTACCCATGATTCAGTCCTAGGCCCCAGCATCCCCGAATGGGACCAACATCAGAATGAAGTCACTGCACTCAGGGTAGCACTGATTCCACAGGGCTGCTGACCCTCTAGAAGGACAAACAGACAGATAAATAGAAAGACTTGAGGACAGGCTCTCTGATACCAGGGAGCTAGGAGAGACCTGGGCAGACCCTTTTCTGATATCTTCTGAGTCAGCAGAATCCTAGCTACAGCATGACCTCAGCATCTGACCTTCGGAACTCACCAAAGCTATTTCTCTCCTTAAGCACTCTCTGTGTAGTGTGCTCACGGAGGGTCCGACCACAGTGGGGCTCTGCTACTGGTGTCCTCACACACTCATTTGGAAGAAAGCAGGCAGGACGTTGCAGAGGGTACTTGTTCTTTAACCCTCCCCAGAGGGTCTGTTGTGGTGGGGTTCCCTTTCATTCCTGCCCTCACTGCCCAAGACATCCTTCTTATTCTCTAAGCCCAGGGTCTCTCTTTCTAAGGCATTATTGCCTTGGGATGGCATGCTAGGTGACTAATCAGGGTCTCCCAAGTGGCAGTGACTGAGCAGTGAGGGACAATGTTTTTAGAGGGACTGGCGTCCCCTCCTGGTAGACTTGCTCCTGCACTGGGGCCTGATCTTCCACTGGTTCTCCCCAACTCTGCTCTGCTCCTGAGACAGCAGCTTCCCTCAGGTCATTATGTTTCATTCATTATGTTTAAGCCCAGCCTTCACCCAGACCCTGAGCATCTGCCATCCAGAGTGTCTGGGCAAGGAACACTGAAGCTGTGTCCCTAACTCTCTGAGGTGCTTTCATCCCCTGAACTCAGAGCCTTACAGTTGCTGGACTGTCAGGGATGACAGCCTATGCAGCCATGTGCTGGGCAAGAAGTCAGTGAGGTGCCCAGCTTCAGGTGCCACCTGAAGCCAGAGCAGCAGGCGTGTGCTGAGTCTATCCTGTCTGGGAGGGAGCTTAGCTTAAGGCCTCCTCCTGGTTCCCAGACCTGCAGAGGTGTTTAGCTTCTATGACCATGCCAGGTTTACAGGAGAGGGAATCCAAGCCTAGGCTTCTGGATTGTTTCTCCCCTGAGTCACTCTATCAGCTGCAGCTTCTCACTGACCTCGGGCCAGCAGTTCTCACACTCCCCAGACTCTGACCATAGCAAGCATGGCAGCAGGGGTTGACTGCCTCTGAGCTGGAGGTTTGGTGGACATCCAGGCAGTTAGCCCCACTGAAGCAGGAGAGATGGACAAGGACTCAAGGGAGAAGCTAAGAGACAAGAGCAAAAGGCAAGCACCACGTCTCTTCAGACTGCACCTGGGGCTGCTATTGCTTCTGGCCACCTTTGGACCATAGCTGCAGCACAGCCCTTTCTGGACTTCCTGACTGAGGGGGTATGTGGTCTATCTACCTCCAGCCCATGGGCAGACCAGGAGCCCCTCTTCCTAGGCTCACCACAGCTGGTAAAGTACAGAGCTCCACTCAGGTCCCTGTGGGAAGCCTGTCTATGCCTCCAGGCTTGACACTTTCTCCTGCTTTTCCAGCCTCAGATCTGATCCTGGCCAGAGACCCTGGTCCCCTCTGCTCTTCACTTTGTTGATGTCACTCCTTTTGCTCAGTTTCTACAGCCTGTCTCAAGGATGATCTACTTAGCTCTCCGTTACATGCCACTTCTACTTCCCCTTCATGTACCTCCCTGCAATTTCTCCTTGTCCCCTTCCCATTCTGTTAGCACCCCTGTGGGCAGGGGATGGTTATCCTTGACATCACAGAATCCACAGCAACCACACTGGGTCTGCAGCATAGTAGATGTGCAATAAATTCTTCGAGCATGACTGGCTGGGTGCATGGCTGGCAGGGTGCAAGGCTGTATGGGTGTGTGGGTGGATGGGTTCATGGATGGATGGGTAAATGGATGGATAGGAGAGTAGGTGGATGGATGGGTAAATGGATGGGTAGGTGGTGGGAGGATGGAGGAGGAGCTAAATGGATGAGTGGAAAGAAGGATGGGTGATTAAATGGGCAGATGCATGGGTGGTAGATGGATAGATAAATGGATAAGTGAATGAATGAATGAGTAAATAAATGGATGAATGGTGAATGAATGGATGGGTGGATGGATGGATGGATGGATGGACTGATAGATGGAAAGATAGATAAATATATAGCTGGATGGGTGAATGGATAGAAAAATAGATGGATGTTTAATGGATGAGTTGATGGATGGGAGGTTGGTGGACCCTATGGTCTCATTCCTGGTCACCTCACCTCAAGAAACTGGAGGCTTAATGCCACAAGATTCAGGAGGTACTCATGGATAATAACCAAGGGTTCCCAGACCAATATGGGCAACTAGTTCTTTCTACCACACTCTACTAATTGTTTACATTTGGAAATTTTGAGAAACAATGGCGTTGCCTCTACACTGCAGTATGGTGGCCTCTTAGACCCTGCAGGCATCCCCACCAGCACCCAATAGGCCCCAATGTTTACGTAGCTGACTCTGCTCCCTCTGGGCTAAGGAGATGGCCCGCGCTATTGGGACAGACCTCTAAAGTCTGCTCCAACAAGAAATACGTTTATGACAAGATTTATCTCAAGGAGGAAGCAGCAATAATGAGAGACACCCAGGGAGCAAGGCACACAGAACTCCCAAGACACAAAACAGGTACTGACAGTGAACGGCACATTATTTAAAATTCCCCTGGCTGACAGATCGGAGAGTGAGTGGGCCAGACGCCACTGGGAAGAGATGAAAAGGCTTCATTTCCTTCCTGCAGATAAACATACCAGCAGCCAGATCTCTGGGATGATGAATGGCTTCCTCCTGCCACCAGTGGGGGTGGGGCATGCCTTACCACTGTCCCTGGACTGGTGGCCCCGGGAAGACCCAGCAGACCCAGCAGTCACACAATCCTAGTCTGGTCTCAGGCACTCTGTCCCCACCATGATGCTCCGTCAGACACAGAGCTAGCTGAGGATACAGTGGTGGCATGCTGCCAGCTGGTGCCTATGGGGTAGAGGACCTCCCATTCTAGGTGGGCTCCTAGAAGGAAAGAGTGGGCAGGAGAAGGAAGCAACATAGTCACTTGGGAGGGTATAGGCCTCTCCATTGGAGCAGAGGATCCAGCCTTCCACTCCTAGGAGCATAGGTCTCTAGAAGCATAGACTGTATTGATTTGGTAAAGTCTAGGTGTCCTGTGTGGGAAGATGGTCACCCCACAAGACAAGCATCACTGCGCCGTTTCAGGAGGAAATCGGTGTGAAGGATATGGGGAGCCCAGGGCCATCCACCCGCGCAGGCAGGCTTTCAAACAAAGTAGAAGCACAGCTATTTATGAAGGCAAAATTACTGACAGATGCGTGGCCTCCGGAGCTGCGGGGCAGGAGATGGTGAGCCTCAGCCTGAGCTCACAGAGATGCGCTTGCTGCCTCTGTTAGTCCTCAACATCCGAGCAGCATTTGCGGTTTCCTGTCCGGATATGCACCTGGGGATGGGCAGGATGCCGAAGAGAGCCTCAAGGAAGAGTCTTAGGGAAGCAGAATTCCCGGTGTGGTTGGGGCCAGCAGCTCCCCTAGCTCTGCAAAGGGGAGGAGTATGAAGAGAGTGGAGGGGCCTCAAAATAGTGTGTGAGAGCAAAAGCCACACACATGGGGCCCCACATGTGAGACACACAGAATGTCTGGAATCGGAGCATTAGAGTGAAGCCTGGTACTTTATTAGTTAATTAATCATATTAGTTAACTCATTATTAACTCAGTGACAAAATATCTGATAAAGTCAACTGAGGGAGTGAGAATTTATTCTGGTTCACAGTTCGAGGGCACAGCCTACTGCGTTGGGAAGCTAGGACCGAAGGAGACAGAGGCAGCTGGTCACACCACATCCACAGTTAGCAAGCAGTGAGTGAGAACGCTGGCGCTCGGTTTACTTTCTCCTTTTCACTTGGTCTGGTCACCAGCCACTGCACTGATGACACCCACACTTAGAGTGAATATTTACACCTCAGTTAACTGGATCTAGAGACTCCCTCACAGACATGTTCAAAGGCTTGTCTCCACGGGGGTTCTAGATCCTGGCAACCATCTCAGGTAGTCAGTAGAGGCTGACATTATGAGGATGGGAAGCAAGTACTTAATGGGGACGTCTCCTTTTGGGGTGATGAGGTTGGAGGGATCCATGGAGCTTGCAGCATCTGAAATGAACTAAATGCTAACTTGTCATGGTTAGTTTTAAGTTGTGGTGACTTACTTAGCCTTAGGTTTGGGGAAGTACAAGAGAGGTTGGTGGGGCCTCAGGGAGAGCTCGGGGCCCCTACACTGGGCGTCAATCTGTCTGTTCAGCAGTAGAAGAAGACACAGGGGGAAGCCTGCTGTCTGCAGTAGCCCCGGTCTGACAATTGGCATTCTAGGCCCCAGTCACTGTCCTCAGAACTCTGGACTGGCCCAAGCCCCGCTACATGTCAGTGGGTCAGTGGGCTCACAGAGCACACCAGTTAGTCACGTGGGCTGCCGTAGTGAGCTAGGCCTCTAGGAGCTCTGGCCTTCTTCTTTCCCACTTCCACCCTCAGAAGAAATATCCTGTCCCATCTCCCTCACCTCCCATCCGCAGTGGAGCCAAAAACTGGAAACTCCGAGGGAAGAGACAGACTTTGTTTTAGAATTCTATCTGGTCTTGCTCTGTAGATGTGAAAGGAGTGGAGGAGCCACTTGGAGAGTATGATAAGACTGTAAGAGGCCATTGGCAAAGGAACCAGAGAGGAAAACTTATTCCCAAGAGGAGCTAATGGGCGCTGCTCTGAGTTCCAAGCTCTCCTGTCAGCCTCCTCCAGGGATTTCCAGGGCGGAGCTGCATAAACACAACTTCAGCTTTTTGGGATGAGATAGGTCCACATACCTACATTCTCCTTACAGCCACAAGAGACAGGAAGACACTTGCTGTCTGGCCTCTGTCGGCCGCTCTCACAGTGGCTGCCTACAAGTGAAGGCAGCCTATGCAGTCTTGCTCTCACTTATGGGTAACTGGGTGTCTTCCATGCTTGTTACTTCTCTGGTCTGCCAAAGAGTTCTGAGAACTCTAAGGCCTTAGAGAGTCGTGACTAAATGGAGCTTGGGGTCCCCATGTGACTCCCCTAAGCAGGGTTCCTTCCTGTACCACCTGCCTGCATCAACAGTGCCATGAACCAGAAAAACTCACAGACTCTTGTGGTCTAAGCTAATTTCCTGGGTCTAGTTCCCTTGTTCAGCCCACAGCCCACAGCGGATCACACTCTCAGGTGGCCTTTGTAGGAGGCAGTCTTACCCAGCCTCTGAGCCTCAGGCTAGCAGTGGGCCTAGCTGGGGTTTCTGGTCTTTCTGAGCTGTTCTCCGAAACATTGTCAGTTGCCTTTGTACTGCTGTCTGTCTGTCTTGTGCATAATTTAGTTGCTCTAGATGTAGACTATGTGGTAGTGATGAAAGGTGCAAAACACACACATCACCCCTTGTCTCTGAGCCCCATCGGACCCCCAGCTCTGGGAAGGAACATTGACAAATGACAAACACAGTCCCAAAGTGCCATTGCCTCCTCCTGCCCCTGCTGTCACCAGCCAGCCATATGCTGTTCCTGTGTCCCTGGCCCTCCAAATCCAGCAGCTACTGTGCAGCCAGGCATGTTAGGGACGCCAGGTGCACAGATGGGGTCCAACACAGAGCTCTATGGAGGGAGGAGGCAAGAGAAGGTAGGTGAGACCCACGAGGCAGGAAGACAGCTGGGCAGCGCAGCTTCTGAGCGAATGTGCCGGGACACCTGTGTGGTTGTGGACAAAGTGTAGAAATGAGAGCAGAGAGGAGCGTAGGGCAGAGCGGGGAGCTGGGAATATGCTGATTTTCTAAGAAAATGTAAATTAGGGAACATAACTGCAGAAGAGACAGAAAAAAAAAACTAACAAAAAACTTCCCACTTCCCACTGGAAAAAAGAAAACAATGCAGGTCTCAAATAGGCCTCTTATCTCAGCTGCCAGACTGCAGCCCAGCTGTTTCCCATAGGAATTCTCCCAGGTTGAGCGAACAGATGAATCCAGCACCCTTTACACTGTCTCAAGGCACAAGAAAAGCCAACCAGAGTACAATTCCTGAGTCTGTTGACTAGTGTGACATAGATACCAAGTTCAGATAGGAGGGGGGCAAAACTAGCCAGCCACGGGAGTTATTGCCTGCAATCCCAGTACTCGGGAGACTGAGGCAGAAGGACTGTGATGAGTCCAAGGCCAACCAGGACTACATAGTGAGTTTCAAGTCAGCCTGGGCTACAGTGTGTCCTTTAACAACAACAAAACCAAGAGAAATAAGATAAGCATAGTTACACACATCTATAATCCCAACACGAGGGAGGTAGACATAGGAGGATCAGGATTTTAGGTCAGCCTGGGTTACAAGAGACCATAAATAAATACACAAAAGCATAAATACATAAAAAAATGCAAAACTGCAGGGCAATCTCTTGAGAATATCAATATACAATGTTTTTAGTGGGTAAAAGTGTTTGCTGTTGAACCTGACGATTTGAGTTAGAACTCTGGAACCTATGTGGAGGAAGGGGAGCACCAACTCCCCAGGCTGTTCTGTGACCTCCACATGAGGACCACGGTATATATGTGCATGAACCCCCACATAGACACATTGTAAAAACCTCCCAAACATGGAGAAAGCACATAACATTTACTAATAAACTTCCCTGATACACACACACACACATTCATGCATACTCACACATGCACACGTGCACACACACCACACATACATATGCATGAACACATTTTAAGACCAAACAATGAATAGGAATGGATAAAAAGATCAATAAAGGCCATCATCCCCCACAAAGACAGAACCTTTCATGTAAGAGCAAACCAGAAGCCATTCTCACTTCTCCTGTGTGTCGTGCTAGAGGCTGTAGCCGGAGCAATTAGACAAGAAAAACAAATGCGAGACTCCTCATCTGAACTGTATTTGAAATCACCTGGGAGAAATACCTCTGGACACATCTGGGATGGTGTTTCCAGAGGGGTTTAACTGGGGAAGGGAGGCACATCCTGCATTCGGCCAGCACCTTCCCATTGGCTGAGTCCCAGATGGAATAAAAAGGAACAAGGCAACTACTGAGCCAGCTCTCTGCTTCTGGACCGCAGCTGCCTCATGCTTCTGCCCATGCCTTTCCTGTCGGTGTAGTGGAACATATTTGTAATCCCAGCATTTGGGGAGGGTTAAGAGTTTTCTCAAGTTTCTGTTTTTGTTTACTTAAAAATTTAATCTTTTCATCCCCTTAAAAAGCATTTTATGTGCGTGAATATTTGCTTTTATGGGCATTCAATGCTTGCAGAGGTCAGAAGTGGGCATCAGATCCTCTAGAACTGTATTGCAGATAGTTGTGAACTGCCATGTGAATGCTGGGAACTGAACTCAGGTCCTTTGTGAGAGCAGACAGTGCTTTCACCCAAAGAGCCATCTCTCTAGCCCTGTTGAGGATGAGTTTGGAACTTAGAACCCAGGAGGGGAGAAGCAGAGTCCCTTATACATCTGTTTCTTGGCTTCATGTCCAAGTGCTTCAAACACAGCAGGGAAGTTCTGATCTCCACTGGGCAGCTTCCAAGCTTCCTGAGTGTTTTGCAAGCCCAGGCTCCCCATCCCCCCCAAGTCAACTTCCCTAAGTTCAGGACCCTGCCCTGGGTCAGACCTCTAGAAGTTCCAACAGCTTTAACCAGTCCTGGTTGCAAAGGCTGCAGCTCAACATAAACTACTTGCAACTTAACTAGTGTCTCTGGGTCCCTCAGCTGTTGCTGAGAGACTATCTGCACCAGAGACTGCATGGCCAATTGGCTTCACAGGTCTAGGAGTGGCCAGCCATTTCCATGCATAGGCTTTGCCTGGATCCTTGATTCTTCTGGGAACCTACAGCATCAGCATGACTGCAGGGTCGTGTAGAAAGACCCAGGCTGGCCCTTGCATCAACCCATTCCTGCCTGTATCCTGTAAGCATGGTCTCCAGGCCTGGGAGAAACCTCACACTGGCCAGGGCTCTGCCTGGGTGGATGCCAGAACTCATCAACCCAGCCATCTGGGTGTTTTATCCAAGAGTAGGTAGGGCTGGAGACTCTGGCTTTGAAGTCTCTCTTTCGTGTCGCTGGGCTGTGACCCCAGCCTCTGTCACTTATAATTAAACCTGCTATGTTGACAGCCTTCTTTCCTGGGAGAGAGAGTGGTGAGGAGGGCGGAGGCACGTGGGCCAGGGTGTCTACCAGAGCCGGCACCGACACAACCTTCCCTCTTTAGAAGCTCGCCCAGGGTCTCTGTATATGCTGAGCCCTTCAAGACCCCTTCCACCCCACCCCCACCCCCAGGGCCTTTGCATGGGCTATGCCCTCTTCAGGAGCT
Organism: Dicrostonyx torquatus; assembly: GCA_028555095.1. NCBI lineage: Eukaryota > Metazoa > Chordata > Mammalia > Rodentia > Cricetidae > Dicrostonyx > Dicrostonyx torquatus. The sequence goes on from JAQHUG010000157.1 coordinate 1,097,677, forward strand.
CACAGGGCTTTTTTTGCTTGTACTGTGCCTTCTGACCTGTACCTGGCTCTGTCCCCTGTGACAAAAGCTTATATTTTGTTTGATTTTTTCCTCATCCTCCTTGATTCTCCTAAAGGTAACTTGGTGCTGGCAGCAGCTTTTTTTCTTTTCTTTTTTTTAAGATAGAGGAAAGACTGGCCTAATGACCTTCTGCAGAGGGGCCAAAAGGAAGTTTGTAGTCTCCAGGCAGACCCTGTGGAAGCCAGGCTAGGCTCAGAGCTGAGCTGCTCATTGTTGGCATTGTTTACGCTGGACTGCAGAGCTTTCTATGTTGTGGATTATCCTAGTCTCTCTCCGTTACATCCATCCTGGTTCTTTGACACTAAAACTGTCTCTGTGCACAGTGTCCCTGAGGGATAGCTTGTCCCCAAGGATGATCAGGTCACTTTAGTTCAGAGGAAGGAGCAGGGCCCGGGAAGATAAGGAGGAAGGGAGGGAGAGGGGAACATGGACTCTGCCTCTGAGGCCTGGCCATGTTGCTTGCTCTCTCCTGCTGAGTGAGGATTGGTGGGTCAGACCACGCATCACTGCCCCAGTACCAAGGTCCCCCCACCCCTCCCCAGAACCTGAGCGTTCCCCCAGAACTGAGTCCCTCCCAGGACCTAGTCCTTCCCAGTATCTAAGTTTACTTCTAGATCTGACCTCCAACCTTAAGACCCAGCTTGCCTCCCAAGATGTGATTTTTTTTTTTTTAGAGGTCTCCAAATCACAGGGGCCATGGCACCTAGGAAACAGGCCACAAGCTGGCTCAGGCTGCATTCCTCTGGAATCAGATCTTGCAGTCAGAAGAGAAGGTATCTAGGGTGGTTCCCTGTGTGCCCAGAACTGTCCACCTCCCTCTGACCCTCCTGTGTGCCCCATAGGAAGTGGTCGGCTGCTTTGAATGAGAGTTAGTACCAGTAGTCTCCTGCCCAGTGTACAGCCTCTGGAAGATGGAGTGAGGATGGCCTGTACTCTCGCTAGAATAGCTTGCCCCCATGTGCCACACCCTCGGGCTGATTCAGATGTCCCTTTGCGGGTGTTTTTTGTTTTGTTTTGTTTTTGTTTGTTTGTTTTATTTGCTATGTATTTGTTTACTATTATTGTTTGGTTTGATTTGGTTTTTCGAGACAGGGTTTCTCTCTGAAGCATTGGCTGTCCTGGAACTCTCTCTCTGTAAACCAGGCTGGCCTCAAACTCACAGAGAACCACCTGCCTCTGCTCTCCAAGTGCTGGGATTAAAGGTGTGTGCCACCACTGCTTAGCTCCTTCTGGGTACTTTATGTGATATTGTGGTTGATGTCCATTGCTCCTCTTGGGCTTCAGTTCAGTGAGGGCTGCAGGCAGCATGTTGAGTACATACTCCTTTCTAGGTCCAACAGGGACCATCCACAGGCAGGACTGCAAGAGAGTCTGGGAAAAGGGAGAGGAGGTTCAGTCTGGTCTATCCAGCTGCAGAGGGAGGGCCAGCTTCCAACCTGTGTTGGACACTGTCCAGCTGCAGCCACTGATACCCTAGTGTCTTCCATACTCAGCCGTGGAGTGAGGCCCCTGCTGACCAGCATGGCACAGGCTGACAGCCTTCAGAGGTCTCAGACAGTTCTGAGGTTGGGAGGATGGGTCCCCAGAGAGAAGATGGAAGCTGAGATCCGAGGGTGGAAGGTGGGTGCACAAAGGCTCCTGAGGCAGGCATTCTGGCTGTAGGATTCTTAGGCCAACTGGAATCCCAGGGCACCTCTGTAGATCCATGTGGACCCAGATAATGAGTGGAATGACCCCCCTGCCTGCCAGGGAAGCAGACCTGAAGGAGGCAGGCTCAGCATCTCAAACCTTGTGGCTGCTGAACCACCCGCATTTCCCACGCCTCCCTCTCAGCTGCAGGGGACAGACCAGGCCCCAGGAGGGAGGCTATTACAGGGACTGACCCAGGACACCCGGAAGCCAGCAACCGTGAGAACGCGTGGGCTGACAGAGAGGGGCCCAAAGAGCCCGCCATGGCTCTGCAACCCGCAGACTGGGAGTGGCCTGTTCAACTCAGGCTGGAAGTACCCCTTCAGGACTCAGTCCCAGGCCCTGGAGAGTCCTTCCTGAGTCTACGTATAAACCTGAGGTTCCCCAGGAAGCAATGTTCAAGGGTGGGAACCAGGTGAGAGAGGGATGAGACCTGCTGGGATCTCCCAGCTTCAGTTAGGGGTGAGTAGCCTATGGAGACATGGTGTTCTTTGTGCATGACTGACTGGAAGATGATGGCTCGTTCTGGCAGAATGGAATCTAATCTGACCCTGGGAAACTGATGCCTGGTAACAATGGCCTTGGAGATCTTCACTTGGGTCAAGCGTGGCCCTGGGAACAGACGCCTGTTGATAAAGCCTGATAAAACATAGAGGCTCATCCTTGTGACTGCTCACCCTGGCCTGTCACATGCCTGACATGGCATCTCCAGTGCATAGTATCTGGGACAGAGGGAGCTGCCAAGAGACCCTATCTAAGCTGGTGGGGCTTCAGGAAGAGGGCTGGCACAGAGAGAAACTGAGGCAACATACAGGGCCATTCATAGCAAATTGACACGCTCCAGGGTTTGGGAGTCTGAAGTTCTCAAGGGATCAACTTGTAGAAGCACCAATCAGGGGCCCCTTGCAGAAGCAAAGCTCCAGGCTTTGGTGTCCTCTGGCCTGAGAGCATAGAGCCTGGAAGATTTGTTTCCTATGCCATAGATGGGAACACTCAGGCTCTCACGCCAGCTCTGTGAGGCAGACTCAGGACTCTGGAACATGATGTGATCAGGTGGAGAAGTTTCTTCTCCTACCTGCAGCTTCCAGACACCATTGCTGCTCTGCTCAGGCACCTTCTTCCACCTGAATCAGGGTGGTGGATGGGTGGGCTTGTGAATGGATGATTAGATATGTGAGCAGATGCATGAATGTATGACTAAATGATGGATGGTTGAGTGGATGGTGGGTGGATAAGCAGATAGATGGGCAAATGGATGGGTGGATGGATAGGTGGATAGATGGGTGGATAGATGGGTGGATGGATGTGTGGATGGATGCATGGATGGGTGGATAAACAGATAGATGGGCATATGAATGGATGGATGGGTGGATAGATGGGTATATGGGTGGATGGATGGGTGGATTGATAGGTAGATGGATGAGTATATGGGTGGATGGATGGGTAGATGGGTGGGTGGGTGGATGAATGGGTGGATGGATGGGTGGGTGGGTGGATGAATAGGTGGATGGATGGGTGGGTGGGTGGGTGGATGAATGGATGGATGGATGGGTGGGTGGGTATACAGGTAGATGGATGGATGGATGGATGGACGGATGGACGGATGGATGGATGGTTCGGTGGGTATACGGGTAGATGGATGCATAGTCAGTGGATTACATTCTCAGTATGGACACAACTGCTTTGCATCAAGCAGATTTCTTGCTGTGTGGAAGTGTCTTGAGAAGGGAGCACTTTGGTTTGGTTCACATAAAGGTAAGCCATTCTAGAAGCTACTCTTGTTGCATACCAGACAGAGCCCAGAACCATAGACTAGAGGCACCTCTATATTGACTGAATCTTTCCAATCCAATCGTCTATGCTTTTGGAGAGAGAGAAAGACAGAGACAGAGATACACAGAGAGACAGACATCAGTAGTCTTCTGGAGGCATGATGGAACATTCTAGGACAGCCTGGAAACCTGTACTTGATACTCCAAGCATTACAGTTCATAGAAATATTGCTGGAACTTTAGCCTGTGCTTCTGAGTAACAGGTCCTCAGTTTCCCCAAGTGCTCCTGGAGCAGAAAGCAGTCATTCCCAACAGACACCATGTTCTCCAATCCTCCCCAAGCTGAGGGAGCTTGGTACATACTAGCCCAGCAGGCCACCAGTTGAACTTAATCCACAGGCTCCAGACAAGGGTTTTCTGAGGGTCTGTTTTCCACACAGACTCTGAGGTCCGAACATAAGATCCCTAGGGACAGCAAAGCTCGGCCCAGCAATGGAGAGGCCTTGCCACCCACCCAGCCGGCCATGAAGAGAGCATACCCAGAGAGGCTTAAAAACAATCTGGGTCCTGTGTAGAGGGGGCATGTAAGGGCACCAGACACTAAGGATGCAGTCACAGCTGCACACCAAAGGCAGAGGTAGCTAGTGGGCACTGCGGTTTATGAAACACTGCTGATGAGGAGCTGAATCTGCCCTGTGGGGGTGGGGCAGTCAAGAGAGGCGAGCCCGACAGGGGAGCCTGTCAAAAGAAAGAAAGATTATTAAAAGTTGGTTGACTGAATATTAAGAGTTGCCTCCAAGAAATCAAAATTTTTACTTTGTTTTGCAGGACCAGTAGCATTCTAAATGGTGCTTTTGGGGCAAAAAGCATTGAATTATTATTTCCTTTCTTCCTCCCTCCCTTCCTTCCCTTTTCTTTTGGGTGTGAGGTAATAATCCTCACACCCATATCCAGGCTGGCTTCAAACTCACTAAGTGGCCAATGGTGACCTTGAGCTGATTCTCCCGCCTCTACCTCCCGAGTGCTAGGATGACAGACATTGGTCACCATGCATTCCGTGCTGTTTCTACCAGTGTCGCTGGCTGAACGTGGAGCACGTACACGGCAGCGGCAGTGTGACAGCATGCTAGTGCACTGCAAGGCTGGCTCTGAAGGCTGGCCTGCTCCCCACACAAGTGCCCCATCTGTGTGCAATGCTGCAAGCCTACGGGCACCCTTGGGGGCCTTCCATGTTTCATGTCCTATAACTACTGTATAACTTCGTTGTTCCGGGGTTAATGAGCGGCTGACTTCCCATCAGGGGAGAATTAGGAACAGGGATTTACTCTAACAACTTCCTTGTCTTTCTCTTTTCTTTTTAATATTAAGGTCTCTAGACCTCACTTCTTATTTTAATTTCAATCATCCTTTGTCCAAATCCCTGAAGAGCAGCAGGGTAGCAGGCCCACATCTCCAGGAAGGCGGAAGAGAGAGAGAGAGAGAGAGGAGGTGGGGAGGACAGGGAGGAAGGAGGAGAGGAAAGAGGGAGGGGACGAGGCCTGGCAGAAAGGCGGTGTCTGGTAAGAATGCAGGAGCTGTCCCTGGTTGTCTGATTCCCCTCCTCCAGCCCCGCAGGACCCTGCAGGAGCATAGGTCCATTCTGGTAGGCTCAGGCCAGGTGAAGCTTATGCCCAACAGGACAGTGCAGCAGTTGCCATAGCCACTGCACACCCCATTTTTAACACATCTGTTGTATATACAAGGACCCTGTGCTGACAGATGCCAACCCCTGAGGGTGGATGGCCTGCATACTGAGAACTCCATATATGCTGTAGCCAAAGGCTTTTGCTGAGGTGGGGCAGGGTAGGAGTGGGGTACGGATGGAGGTGGAGCATGCAATCCAACACCTAGGTCACCATTGAGGACTAGGATTGCAGGCCTGGCTGTCATCAAGTGACAGAATAAGTCATCCTGCAGGGGGCCAGCTGCTGTCAGACTCTGGGATGGTGCCAAGGGGAACAACTGTGGCAGACGCACCAGAGGTCGGGGTGTGCCAGTCAGGTCCACTTTACAGAGGGAAGCCAAGGTAAGAAGGCAGAAACCAGGCTGGGAGCAGATGTTGCAAGAGTTCCTAGAGCTGTCAGGGTCAGAACCTGGGCCCAGGCAGCCCTAACCACCCAGGCTCATCCACAGTTCTCAGTGAGTCAATTAAACAGCTAAGTAGCAGTGAAAAGCAGAGAGGAGAGTCATTCAGTGCGGCCACCTTGGGAAGAGGGACAAAGAGGCCCAGAGACTCCCAAGTCTGTCCTCAGGGTCCAGACATGTGGTTCAGGGTTAAACAGGGGGCAGGAGGTGTGCATAGCTAAGCAGTCCTGGTCAGGGTGTGGTCCTGCCCGTCACTGACCCATCACGGTCAGCTCCAGGCTCTCCTGCAAAGTGGTCTGACAAGATCTCAGAACTCTGTGAGATCTCTCTGGGAGACAGGCTCCCCCTCTGGGTGGCACCAGGCTTCAGCCTTTCTCTTCCTCAGCGTGAGACTCCTGGGAAAATTCCATTGCCATGGGGGTCCATTGTTTGAACAGCCTGATGGCCGAAGGGCAAGGCGTGTGTGTCTCTAGAACACCTTGATTCCTGATAGGACTGTGATAGGGGAGGCACAGTACAGGCCTGCAGTGTCCTGGCATGGGCAAGGACGAATCCAAGGCTTCAGAACTGGCAGGTGGGGGAGGCATCACAGCCAAGACTGTCTGACACACACAGTAGGTGCTCAAACAGGCCAGGGCCCTGGGTTTGTCATGAAGGAGATGGAACTACCCTGTCTCATCCTCAGAGAAACTCAAGTTCACCTCCCTATTGTCACAGCCACATCTCTCCAGCTCCTGGCTGTGTGACCGAAATGGAATGATTAGGCCACATCTCAGGAAGTTCCAGGGTGGACTCAGCAGCTGGTTTCTTAGTAATACACCCTTCCACAGGCTTGGTGACAGCTGTCCCCTGAGTTGCCCACAGCAACAACAGAGAGGGGTTCACTGGCCAATTTCTACCCTGTCTCTGGTCCTCAGAACTTCGAGGGTCAAGTCTGGTCCTGGGCCACACACACTGGCTGCCAGGGAGAGGCCAACTTGTCTAGGCATCATGGTGGGGAAGAGGCAGCCCAGGGACACCTAGGCAGGAAAGGAAGTCAGTGCTCAACATAACCCAGAGCCCCTTGGGCTTCCTTGCTATCTCTAACCAAGACTGACCTGGAAGGATCTGGAAGGCCATAGGCTACACGGTGCAGGTCGCTAGACTATCCCAGGCATTCTTGGTGCTATCCCTGGACAACATCGGTGATGGCTAATTTTGATTGTCATAAGCTGGGGTCATCCAAGATGGAACCTCAATTGAGCAATTGCTTTCATCAGATTGGCCTGTAAGCAAGTCTCTGGGGCATTTTCTTGATTAATAACTGGAGGGGAGGGCCCAGCCCACTGTGGGTGGTATCACCTCTGGACAGGCAGTCCAGCCCTCTACAAGAAAGAAGCTGAGAAAACCATGGGGAGCCAACCAATAGCACTCCTCCATGGTTTCTGCTTTAGCTCCTGCCTCTGGGTTCCTGCCTTGAGTTCCTTCAGTGGGATGTAGCCTGGGACATGCAAACCAAATAAACCTTTTCCTCTCCAAATTGCTTTTGGCCATGGTGTCTGTCACAGCAACAGGAAGGAAACTAAATAATATCCCATAGCTTGAAGAAGCCCAGGCAAGGTCCTGCTGGGGCCAGGACGTTTAGCCCTGGAAGAACACAGGGGCATCCAAACAGAGATGCTGCCTGTGGGCCCAGGAGCTCAGGATGCTGAAACACCCTCCCTTCTTTCTTCCCATGTGCTTCCAAGAACCTTCTAGAAGACCGTGATTCAGGTGAGACTGATAGGGACTCTCACATGCAATCCAGGACACTACCTGGCCGATTCAGAATAGGCACAGGTTTAGCCCGTCCCTGACCTTCTGCAGGCTGCCCCTAAGCAGCTTCTGGTCAATGGCCCAAGGGCAATTTTTGTATTTAGTTATGGGGGGGGGTGCATCGTGCATTTAAGTGTGGTTCCTGTGGAGGCCAGAAGGGAACATCAGATCACCTGGTGCTGGAGCTACTGGTGTTTGTGAGTTTCCCAATATGGGTGTTAGGAACCCCCAATTTCTTTCTTCCCTTTTTTTTTTTTTTTCGTTTTTCTTTCTTTCATCCTCTTTCTCCTCCTTCTTCTTGGAGAGGATCTTACTATGTAGACCAAGCTGACTTCCAACACACAGAGATTCATCTGCCTTTGACTGCCCATGGGATTAAAGGCACCATATCTGGCTAACATCAAACACTTTCCCCCAGCCCCCTTTTTGAGATAGGGTCTCACTATGCAGCTCTGACTGTCCTGGGACTTGTTTTGTAGACCAGGCTATCCTTGAACTCACAGAGATCTACCTGCCTCTGCCTCCCAAGTGCTGGGTTGAAAGGTGTGCACCACCACTGCCCAGCAACATCAAGCATCTTTATCATCCCCAAAAGAGCCCTCTTCCACTTTAGCAGTTACTGCCTACCCATTCCTCAGGCCCTGTAGCCACTATCTCCACTCTGTCTGTGTTTCCTATGTATACGGTCTCATGGAACTGGCTTCCTTCTGAATCACTCATTTCGCTGACGCAGTGATACTCCACAGTGCGGATAAGCCCCATTTTACCTGTCCATTAGCTGATGAACAGCTGATGGCTGTATCTCCTGTTGCTATTGTATGATGTCACTGTGGTCATCTACATGCAAGCTTGTGTCTCAACTCTTGTTCATTCAGGTTCAAGCCTGAGGGAGGAACTGCTAGGTTGCAGGGTGACTGTGTTTGATTCCCTGAGAAAATCCTAGCTGTTTCCCATGGTGGCTGCGTCATTAAACACTCTGCGCAGTGATGGAGAAACTCATGAGCAAAGGTACCTCATAGACTGGGAAAGCTGCCTCCCTCCTAGGCTGCAGCCCTGCTCCACGCCTGCAGGCTTTGTGCTCCATGGCAGGTTACTTAATCTCTCTGGACCTTACAGGGAAACCATGAGAGAGTTTGGCCGCTGAGCCAGGCCAGAGTTAGTTCTTCTGTGTGAGAGCAAGCTCTTGGCAGTTTTGGTTGGTTCTTATTCTACCTGCCCTTAAGTCCTCAGCCTGAACTTTCTCTTTTAACCCTTTCCTTCACCAGTCCCCTCCTCAGCATCTCCTCCCCAGACATGGGCCTATGGAACCACATTGTTTCCCTGGAGGAAGGCAACAGCTCTGAGGTCTCCTGGTTCCTCCAGGGAACACAGCCAAACCCGAGCCAGGCCTATTAGTTTCTCCTTGTTTCACGGTTGGCCTCCTGAGAGAGCAACATTATCGCCACCTTCTACCCCTGTTCTGCAGAATCCATACTCCCATGCAATCCCAAATAAGGCGTCTGGTGCATTCTCTGGGGATCACCAGTCTCCGGAGCCTTGGCTGTCATCAGATCCCAAGGCTCAAACAAAAGTGATTCAGGGGGCAGCCGGCCAAGCCACACCCCAGGCATCCTATCCACCATTCAAACAGCCAGAGAGGGGTGATAAGTAGGTTCAAGTTTAGCAGAACCGAAATCTAGTCTTCCTGTTATCGCAAGAGTGTCTAGAGAAAGGAGCAGGTCACAGATCAGAGGCGGGCATGGCGCCACCTCACTTAGCTACCTAATGAATGCACTTTCTAGAGATTTCTAAAGAGAGCCCTGGGGAGAGCCAAGCCTTCCACACCAGCATTTCAGAGAAGGAGGCGGGGGGATCAGGTCATCTGGGGTTACACAGCCAGTTTGAGGCCAGCCTGGGCTACATGACAGCCTGTCTCAAGCAAGCATTTTAGAAGTGATGTTTCTGGAATCCCAGCAAATCATCCTGGTGACAGAAATTCTTGTATCTTCCTCGGAGTGGTCCCCTTACCCTCTGGTAGAAAGGTCGAGTAGAGTCAACACAGACATAGATAGGTTCAAATCCTTTGTCCACGTCTGACCTGTGACGACAGACTGCATCTGGGAACAGCATGTCTCCAAACATGACCAGGAGTTCCTGAGATAAATTCATCTTATGGGGGGGTGCATTCAGTACTGAGGACCCAGAGGGGAAGTAGGGAGCCCCCAGCACTCACACCTGGGCACCAGCAGCCCACAGCCCTGTCACTTTGTCCTCTGTCTCGATCTCCCTCTGTCTATCTCTCTCTCAACAGGATCTAGTGTAGTCAAGGATGGATTTGAACCTTTGATTCTCCTGTCCACAGTGCTGGGATCGTGGGCACCACCGTGACTCCCACTTACTACAGGATGGAACTGGGGCCCTTGTGTGTCCTGGGCAAGTCTTCTACATCCTGAACTGTGCCTCCACTCCCCACCTCAACTTTTTCACAATGGCTATGGGTTAACTAACCCATCATCTTCACATACATGGCACAGATTGTCTGTCACTGCCATCCAACCCCTCTCCAAGCACAACAAAGCCCAGGGAACCCTCAACTGAACAGAATAAGGAAAAGAGGTCTGCCTGCTCCCCCAGGGTTGACACACAGTTGGGGGAGCTCACGACTGTGGCCAGGAGCACTGGGGTGGTAGCAGTTTATCCTTGGGTGTGCAGTAGGAAGGCTGGGCCAATGCCATATGACACTGCCCAATCTAGGCAAGAGCTAAAGTCAGATGTGCCCAAGGCCCTTCCGGGTACCAGTTCTGTAAGAAGCCTGATCTGAATGCAGGGACGGTATGGCAGTAGGCATGGAATAGAGGCAGCACCGGACAGTAGGGAGGGCTGGGTGCCCAGGGGGGGACACTGAGCAACAAAAACGGGCCCAATGAATGCTCAAGAGGAGGGGTGAGAGGAGGAACGAGAGAGTGATGGGAGCTGGGTCTGTTTCAAAGGCGAGAGCGGCAGCCACAGAGGGTCAATGACACTGTCCCTCACCCTGGGGCTGGACTCTGGCCATCACATACTTCTGTAGCTCTCTGCCTAGTTCAGAATACTTCATGTCTTGAATAAAATGGAAGTTGTTTCCATCCAAAGCCTGGAGTACACGAATGAGGCCGGGAGACCCCCAGTTCCGGAGGCCAGCCCCCAGCTTCTCACATGTTGCCAGTTTGTGTTGTAAAGCCTTCATGCTCAAAGCCACTGGCTTTTTAGAAAGGTAGCTCTCGCCCCTGCCATCACAGCTCCGTCTCAGTCAGATGGGAAGCCCAACGTAACAGGTTCCCACTTTGTGGTTTATTTCATCCCACCGACAGTGACTCCTGTGTGCAGGGTACTACTGCTCATGGCAATCCTTCAAGGGCAAGCCCTTTCTACAGACAAGGAAACTGAGGCCCAGGGAAAACAGATGTGAAGCCCAGCTGCACTGCAGCCTGGGTACAGGGCCGCAGATTCAGCCTGGTTCTGCCATTTCACTGCTGTGTCCTGTGGTTCCCTGAGGTGTGTCCTGTGATGAGTCACAGCCTGTAGGCTTCCTGGTCCTTTCTTGTGACTCAGGTCACCTCCAGAAGGAGCACCAGGGTAGAGAGCTTAGGGCAGCCCCCAGCTGCTTTGAGCAGGGAATCCTCACAGGGCTTTTCTGGTGGATGACCATTGAGGCATCCTTTGTGAGAGATTCAGGGCCTCCAGACCCGGAACAAGATGCAAGGCATCCAGCCCAGAGTGGGGCTTCTGTAAGCCTCCCTGAGGGAAAACACACCCACACTCTGTACCCACACTCAGCACAAGGCCCTTCACAGAAGCCTGTTGTCATTCTGACAGGATCTAGGATCACTGTGGACACCTCTGAGCCTGTCTATGAGAAACTTTCTAGACTAGGTTAAATGAAGAGGGAAGACCCACCCTGAATGTGGGCAGCACCCACATGGTCCAGAACTAAACAAAAAGGTGAAAGTGAGCTGAGCACCAGCGTTCACCTCCATTTCTCCCTGACTGTGGCTGCCATGTGACCAGCTGCCTTGTGTGGCCGCCGCCATGCCTTGCCTGCCATGATAGACTGGGCCCTCACAGTGTGAGCCAAATAAGGCCTTCCTCCCTTGAGTTCATTTTGTCAGGTGTTTTATCATCTCTTGGGGACTTGGGCTGTGGGGACAAGGCTCCCCTAGCATCTTGTCTTCCCTCAGGCCACACCTGAGCTGCCAGCATGGAACTTTGCAGGACAGTTTGTCTGCACAGCGTCCTGGCTCCTCATGCATGGTGCCTCTGCCGCTGTACAGGACCCCAAGGCAGCGCCTTCCCACCCACCACCCCAGCCAAAGAGGGGGTGGAATCCATCCTTTCTCACACAGTCAAAGGCAGAGCGGCCTCTCAGTGATGACTGGTCTCTATGACCAAATAAGGCAATATTTCATTTCAGTGTTTACAGCGTGTGAGCCGGGCACGCGGGGCACCGCAGGGATCCCAGATCATGCTGTCTGCAGCCTTTAGCCAACAGCTCTGCCCAAAGCCAGGTCAGGACCTCAAGGAAATAGCAACCTGTCACTTATCAGATCTACATTAAAAGACCTGGGGGATCCAACCTGGACATTAGGAGCTGAGCCAGCATTGAAGTCCAGCTGGGTTATGATTTGTCTCCTAGGGGCAGTGGCTGCCCTCTTTGGGGGTGCCTTTGCCCCCCCCCCAGGATTTACCACCAGCTGTCTTCTCCCTGGGAGACAAACCCAGTCCCTCCTCCCTGACAGTGTGAGATTCACCAGAGGGCCCAGCTGAAGTCTCGGTATTAATAATAAGACTAGTGTTGAAGTTTAAAGCCATCAGAGGCTCTGAACATCAAACAAAGCCTCAAAGATCTGCCCTGCTTTGGCTGCAGCCACAGAGACCCACCACAGGGACGTGTGGCCAAGAAGGGCCAGGGCCTGAGTGTGGGACCTGCACACCGTAGGTGCTTGGGGTCAGCTATGTCTGTATGGCTGCACTGCTTTGCAGCAGGCCACTGGGAACTGGGCCCAGAACAGTACTACGGCACCTTCCAGAGAGAAATCTCACCTGTCCCTCTCTCCCTGACAGTCCCTATCTTCCCAGGTCCCTGTCTCCAGGCCCTGTGTGACCCCAGTCTCCTCTAGTCTCTGTTGTTTCAGGAATGCCATTGCTGAAGGCATGGGCAAGTGTAGGGACAGATAAACACAGAATGAATGAATGAGTGACTAGATCAAAGAAAGAAAAAAATTACCGAACGAATGAATGAATGAGGGCATGAACAAATCAGTGTGTGAACAAGCGCCTGAGTGAGTGCACAAACGGTGAATGTATGGACAAAGGAACAAACAGAAGTATCATTGTCTTTGTCATAGAGCTGAGCCTTCACTGAACTCCCCTGTGTCAGCTCCCCCCAGCTCCCTCTTCGCTTCCTCAGCACCAAGCAGCTGGGGTCCCCTCTGGGCCTTACCAACCTGGCCTGTAAAAGTCACAGTGGCAGCCGGGCAGTGGTGGCGCACGCCTTTAATCCCAGCACTCGGGAGGCAGAGGCAGGCGGATCTCTGTGAGTTCGAGACCAGCCTGGTCTACAAGAGCTAGTTCCAGGATAAGCTCCAAAGCTACAGAGAAACTCTGTCTCGAAAAACCAAAAAAAAAAAAAAAAGTCACAGTGGCCAAAAGAGCATAGGGAATTGAGGAGGTGCTTGGGGAGGGCTAATGACCATGGGCAAGTTGGTGCTGGCCAGGGGGAGGGGGATCTAAGTGGGTGGGAGCAACAATTGCTGACTCAGAGCTGCAGGCTGAGGATCCCTGGGTGCTGACATCGAGGGTCACCAGACCTAGACTAATGTCACCTCTGAGAACCAGAGGGGCTTGTTTTAGGCCAGGAGGCCTCCCTTGATGGTCCATCTCTATGCTTGGGGGGGGTCTATCTTTACCTTATAGGGGGTCTGTCCCCACCTTGGGGGCCTGTCTCGCTGGTAATGATTAACCACACTGGGACACCTCACTAGGAGCCACTGAGTCATTTTATAAACCCTTCTTGCCCCGGGTGTGGCCTCCCTCACCTGTCTGAGCTGCAGAGGTGTCCCATGCCTGCTCTGGTGGCCCTGACACCAGACCTGCTGCAGGGAGCAGTCGCCGACTGAGGTTGGCCCATGGAAGGCAGTCTGATGGAGGAGGCGAGCAAGACGGAGGAGCCTGTGTGGAACCCTCTGCTGATGAGTAAGGATGGAGGGGGGCTTCTCACAGGAATGAGGGAGGACCCTGGCTACCTGCGCTAGGGTAGGCAAGGTGCCAGTGGGCCCAAGAATGGCTGTGCACATGCAACTGCCTTGTAAGTGGCTCTTGGGGTGTCCTCACACTGGGGTTCCGGACGGACATCCGAGTGATCGTGCAGGCTGTAGAGGGCTTTATTTACTCTCAATTGCAGCCCCAGCTTAAGCAGCACGAGGCATGAGCTTCCTCCTCAGCCTCTGCCCTTCAGAACTGGTCTCCTTTGTGTAGCAGCTGAGCCACCCCCAGCACAAGCTTACCTCTCTGTGCCTTGACAACTGGCAAGACACTGCTCAAATGGTGTCCACCCTGGGAACCCGAGGCCACAGAAGGGACAAAAATAAAGCCTCCAGTAGCTCCTGGAACAGAGCTCACCAGCCTCTGAAACTTATGATGCCCTGACTTGGGAGTAAAGCTGAGGCCCTGAGAACTTAAGTTACTGAGGACACACAGCACATGGGCAGGCTTGAGTGGCCCTGGTGTTTCTGTCCTAAGGCTCCTGTGAGGAGATGTGATGAGGGAAACCAGAACTCTGAAGTGGAGACTGTTCCTCCCTGTGTAGCTGTGGGCAGGTCATAGCCCTGCCTGCTGCTTGGTTCCTGTGAGATTGGTGCTCTTCTGATCTTTGGATTCGAGGGTCCATCTGTGGGGTGGCATGGGACTTCAGAGCCAATGCCCTTGCTTCTGTTTCCTGGGAAGCCAACCACCACACCCAACTGCTGGTACCCTAATACTGTCCCAGTACTGCCTGGCCAGTGTCTGACTCCCAGGCCCACCCTTGACCTGATTGGTGGATGTGTGAAGGCCTTTACTCACTTAGGAGGATGTGAGTGCTGACCAGACAGGCAACTGACCAGCATCTGGAACTCAGGCTGGCAGTCCCTCCCACAGGACTGAGAGAAGACTCCTCTCAGAAAGATCTGTGCCTAGAGACTGCTGCTTTCCACAGACTTTCTGGGCCAAGACTGGCGCAGCCCCCAAACCAATCCCTACCTCCAAGGGCAGACAGGAGAGCCTGGAGCTTTACAGTTGTCAGTCCCAAAGTAAAGCTGAGGCCCAGAGAAGTTAAGTCATTGCTGATTAACAAGTGTCAGCAAGTCCAGATGGGGGTGGGGGCACTCGCCCTGAACAATGGCTTGTCTGCTCACAATCTGGAGTTACCCCAGGGGCACCCTATCTTGAGGTCCTTGACTGTGTGAGGGCTGCCTTCTCCCTTGTGGTTCTCAAGCAGCCACACTGGGTGTTGGACACAAGTCTTTTGTTTGTTGGGAGTTTCCCAGGTGGGAAGTTCTGGGGTACTCCCTGGCTTCCTTCTGGGAATTCTGAGAAACAGGGAATTCCGTCTACAGTCTTTTGAGCTGAGTGGGGCAGAAGACAAGATAGGGCTGTCTGCGGTAGAATAAAATTTGTGAGTCAGCCATTCAGACCCTAAGGATGGCGCACCTAGGACCTTCAGGGTGATGGAAGTTCAAATCTGAGGCAGAATTTCTTTCCAGTGATGCTCCTATGCCAACTGCAGAGCCCATGCCTAGCCTCGACTCAGACACCTGCTGGCAACAGGTCTGTGACTCAGGGTCTTCCCTCAGAAGATTTCTCCCTGGTCACATGTCCTTCGGTCTGCTTTCCATTGTCATGGGGCTTGAAGTTCCACTTGTGTCCCTAAAGAGAACAGTTAGATACCTGTCAATCAATCACATCCTAGTACAACTAAGGTTATTCTCTGTTGCCCTGGTGAGTGTGGGTTGGTTGAATGGAAATGGTCTCCTCTAGAGGATGCAGGGCTGCTGAGGGGCAGTGAAGGATGTGGGGGACACGCGGAAGGTCCAGGGATTCTATTTCAAGGCCATGGGAGTGAACTCCAACCTGGGAAGGTCACAGGGTTTGATCTGAGGGAGGGCAGCTGTGGATGCTGGGAATCCATAGGTCTTGTCTCCTCTTTGGCAGAGTGAGCACCATGTTCTGCCACAGCAGGGCCCCTGGTGACACTCACTGCTTGATACCAAGTAGGGAGGAAGGCTCATGCAGGAATCAAGCTGTAAAATGCCAGGCTGGGCGCTTGGGAAGATCAGAGAGTCAGTGTGGATATGGCTGAGCTGAACCACTGCTCAGTGTGTGTATGTGGCCTGTGGTGGGGACAGCGTGGGTTGCAGGCAAGGATGGCAGAAGGATCCCCAGGTCTAAAGATTATTCATGTGCAGGCAGTGCAGAAGACCAGGGAGAAGAGGACCCTGAAAGAGATGTCCGTCACCCACAGCTGTGTGTGCTCAAGCCCTAAACTGGCTGCCAGCTTCCATGGACTTTGGGGTGTGAGTCCCATGGTTCCGTCTCTCACGCACACTAGACATGCATTTTCTGCTGATGGCACTCCAGCCTGGATGACATCACTCAAGCCTTGAGGCCCAAGAACAAGTCAGGCCAGAAGTAGCTGCAAGGGAGGCCAGGATAGGCTGTCTGTCTGGGGTCTAGATAGCTGCCTGCCAATTGAGAGCTGGGGGTTCTTTGTATGAAAAGGGACAGAATCTGAGAGTTGTAGGTTTGCACTCAGGCCCAGGACAGAGATCTGGGCTCTATGTTCTCCCTCTGAGCGTCAGATTCCTCATTTATGAAATGGGTTAAAACCATGCCATACGAGCCCATTCTACTCAGCCTTTCTTACAGACTCTTCTAGGTGAATAAGGCAGGACTGAATACTGTGGATCCTAGGGGCTGGGAATCCTGTCTGTCACATGGTCTGTATGTTTGCTGACTGACTGCTACTTCAGCAGAATGAAAGAGGACTACTTGACACTCAAAAATCAAAAATGAAAAGCAGCAAACAACATTTTCTTCTGCTATTTTCCTTTCTTTTGCCTCCATCTTCACTTCTTTTAAGATTCCTAACTGGCTTGTGTCCCAGATCCCAGATGTGGGTTGCAGGAGGGTTGCCATGTGAGCATCCTGCGGCACAAGCTGACCCTCAGTCCAGCCTGGCCGGCTGTGGCTGACTTCCAGTCCTTGGGTATGGATTCAGCTCTGAGACCTTTCTCAGGCAGGCAGATGGCTACCAGTGTGATTGTCATCTGTAATTAGATGGTGAGTCCCAGGCCAGCCTCAGCTACTGAGTGAGCCTGTGGCCCTGTGGATGTGTGACCCAGGGGTGTGTCTGGAAAAGCCAGTCACCTCAGGTGTTTGGGCTTCTCCAGGACACGTGACCATTTAGGCACCATTTGCCAGGCCAGGTTCCCCTGGAGTGGCCAGCATCCACTCTGCCCATCTGTCTGCCTCCCTCCCTGGCTCCACTGACTTTCACCTGCCGTGTGTATTTTAGAATCT
This sequence comes from Dicrostonyx torquatus, assembly GCA_028555095.1. Classification (NCBI taxonomy): domain Eukaryota; kingdom Metazoa; phylum Chordata; class Mammalia; order Rodentia; family Cricetidae; genus Dicrostonyx; species Dicrostonyx torquatus. Next base: position 1,114,689 of record JAQHUG010000157.1, read on the forward strand.
GGGAAGCTCCGTGGGATGTGAATCTCCGCAGGATGTGGGGTGGGCCATCTTCCTGGAGCTGTGAACTTGTTTAATTTGCCATCATCTGGATGTTTGGCTGCTGAGTCTTGCATCTTGATAAGAGCTTCCGGGTAAATACATCTTATCCAGGGTTGGTGCCTGAGGCCTGAGTCACCAGGGAGGAGCAGCGTCCTCCCTGGGATGGCATTCCAGAGGGCAGGAGTGGGTTTAAGAAGAGCAGCCCTCAGGGTCTTTGCATTCCTCTCATTTCTGTGGGCCGAGACCCTGGATCCCCACCCTGAGCCCTTCTGAAGCTGCTTGTGCCAGCCTTGCCTGACACCCTTTGCCCGAGGTGGTGTCTTCTCCCCTTTTGTCTCTTCATTTCTCTTTAGACTCCTCTTGTCATTTGTTTATTCTTTCTCTCCCTCTGAAGAATGCAGTGACCTTTTTCTATTTCATTCTGGGGACAGGACACAGAGCCCGGGACATCTCTGAGCTCCCCCTCATGCTCTGTGCTCCAGTCTGTGGAGTCTACATTTTGCTTTGATTCCAGCTGGGCCAGCACTGGTGGAAGGGACTTGATTTAAAGTCTCCTGAAAAACAGGACATTGTGGGAGCTTAGGAGGGAAGAGGCAGAACAAAACTCTAAAAGGAAGATAGTCGAGCGTCCTCAGGGGGCTGTGATCCCAGCATTGGGAAATGAGGCAGAGGGATTGTGAGTTCCAGGTCAGCCTGAGCTACAGAGTGAGACTCTGCCTCCAAAACCAAAACAGAGAAAAGAAAAACAAAACAAAAAGACACAAAAGAAAAGGGCTTGACCCCAGCTGTGAACTGTTTGTTGGTCCTGGTCACTACCATCTGTGGAACCCTTGGTGCAGGTGGTATCGTGGATGTCCATTTCCCACATGAGGAAACTGAGGCAAGGAAAATCATCTGTTCCAGGATGTCAGAGTTGGCCAGAGGTGGAGCTGGGTGCTTTTGCTGCTGACATAGGGACTAACTCCTCAGGTCCCCTTGGGTTGTCCTTAAGCCCACACAACACTCAGTATGAGGAAGGTAGCAGGAGCCACTCTGTGGCTCAGAATGTATACGACAGAAGACCCTGCAGCTCAGCTGGGCAGATGAAGATGCTAACTCAGGGGTAGCCTTCATTCAGCCCAGGACCCTCGATGGCCAGTGACAGAAACAAAGGGGAGGCAGGGACAAAGGCCTGGAGAAGGCTGTGAGCCAAGGAACAAGGGTCCAACACACTGCTGCAGGTCTCTTTGCAGGCCACCATTGGTATTGGACAGAATAGCCTAACCTGTCTCAGTGGTCCCTTTTGGCAGCTCCTGAGATACCCAGTTGGGCACACCTGAGTCATGTGATCATACCAGTTGCCAGGGAGACAGAACAGTAGCCCCCTTCCACATCCTGGAGAGGGTTCCATGCAGGGAAGGTGGGATGGGGGTGCTGGACTAGACAAATGACCCTTTCCTGCAGGGAGCACTGGGAACTACAGGCTCCTGCAAGATTTCTGGTGACTTTACAGACTGGTCACAGCCCCTGCAATGACCCTCAGAGTGTTAGGGTCCCAAAGGACCTTTTTTCCACCTCATAGAAGGACATAGAAATGTGAAGTTTCCAGGGTCTTCTCTCTTGAAAGAGCTGGAGACTATGGTTCTAGGACCTACTCCTTTCTGGATGAATCCCCCTGAACTGAAGCTACCACTATGTGCCCAGGGAGGTGGCACCTGCTGGATGGTGGGATTTGAATTCTCTGGACATTTGTCACAAGTCACTTGCCTGGCAGGGAGGAGGTAGGGGTGAGGCTGAGGGAAAACAGGGACCCATCCTTTGTATGGCTAGGGTTTATGGTCACATGATGCTGGGACAGAAGGCCAACATGCTGTGCTGTGAGGGCAGTAACTCAGTAATTAAGAGCACTGGATGCTCTTGCAGAGAATCTGGGTTCAGTTCTCAGCACCCACATGGCAGCTCATGCAGTTTCAGGGGATCTGACACCCTCTTCTGGCCTCCCTGAATGCTGCACATATGTGGTACACACACATACATGCAGACACACACTCAAATACATAAACTAAAAATAAATCTCTAAAAAATTTTCAAACTGACCCTTTGCTGGGTAGACTGTGTCCCCATCTAGCACCCATAGAACCTCAGCACATGGCTGTATCTGGATAAAATGGGGTCCCTGAAAGACCCCAAGCCACACAATGGGTCTTTATGTGAAGAGGAAGCAGGACACAGACACAGGATTCATGGAGAAAACACCATCTGTGGCACAAGGAGAGAGGGCTTGTAAGGTTCCAGTCCTGCAGCATCTCCATCTGACCTTTTCTCAGGGCAGGGAATGGTAGACGTTTGTTATTGAAGACCCCCGTCTGTGACACTGGCCATAGTGGCTGAAGCTAATTCTCATGACCTCTGGGTAATATGAAGGCAGCTGTTGTACCACTGAGTCACCTGGGTTTGGCCAGCATTGTATCCCTTAAGATTTGTGTCACACTAGCTGTTTCCAGGAGATGGGCTTAGGCTGAGGATCCTGCTCATGTTACTCATGGCTAAGTGCTCTCCAGCAGTCCCCAGTGGTCCCTAGCAGTCCCCAATGATCCCCAAGAGTTCCCAGAAGTTGCTGGGGGGTTTCCAGCAGTCCCCAGTACTTCCCAGCAGTCCCTGGGGGTTCCTAGTGGTCCCCAGCAGTCCCTGATGCACCTTAGCAGTTCCTGGGGGTCCCTAGTGGTCCACAACAGTCCTCAGGGGTTGCCAGCAGTCCCCAGTGGTCCCCAGCAGTCCCTAGTGGTCCCCAGCAGTCCCTAGTGGTCCCCAGCAGTTCCCAGCAGTCCATGACACACCCCAGCAGTCCCTGGGGGTCCCTATTAGTCCACAGCAGTCTTCAAGGGTTGCCAGCAGTCCCCAGTGGCCCCCAGAGGTTTTCAGTGGTCCCCAGCAGTCCCCAGGTGTCCCTAGCAGACCCTGGTGGTTTCCGGTGATCCCTGGTGGTCCCCAGCAGTTCCCACTCTTTTCTGTTTCCCTGGAAATGGGATGTGTTGTTTGGAGCAGGTAGGCAGCACTCAGCTGGCCAAGACTGTTACCATAATCCCAGGTCAAAGTTAAGGCCAGAATACAAAGTTAACAGAGCCCATTTGTGTCACCGAACAGGTCAAAGACCCCCAGCACAGTGACTTCTGAGTGCAGTTCTGAGGGCCCAGGAGTAGCTGAGAGGATGTTTGTCAGTCCTGGAGCCATTCCAACCTCCACCACCAAAGTCTCAAGAGGCAGCAAACTGCTTGCTCCAGCTACCAGCTGCCCCTCTAGACCAGGTTTCATTGTGGTGCACAGGTCCTCCCATAGCCAAGTCCTGCCAACTGTGCCCAGCCCTGGCCTGAGTGCCCAGCCTTCGACTGCTCCCGTGAGAGATGGCCATGAGCTGACAGATCCACACAAGGACTTGGGGACCCCAGTGGACCCTTTAAGGTGGAAAGAGCCATACAACCCAGCTGGGACAACTGATTCCAGTGGGTTCCTACCCTTGCATGGGTGACCTTGAGGTTTGAGTGTAGGAGGAAACCTGGCCCATTCTCTGAGATCCGAGATCATGTGTTTATCTCAACCCCTGTTAGGGTGGCCTGGGGACACAGACTCCCTCTAGGCTTCTTAAGGACAAAGGAACCCTCGCCCCCACATTGCTGTCTCCAGAGGCATCGTGGGTGGTGGGTCCACTCCAACCCCTTTTGGAGACACCTGAGGAGCAGTCCCATCATCCCCTTCTTAGGTTCCCTCCTCCTCTGGGAAGCTGACCCACCCCCTCTTGGGTTCTCTCCTCCTCTGGGAAGTTGACCTAGCCCTGGAAAGTAGGGCTTTGTGAAGAGTGGCCCCCAGAGCCCTGTCATTTGAAAGTGGTGACTGAAAGGGACTGGGAAGACATTCCAAAGGGACATACAAGGAGGAGACTGAGACCAGCTTTTGGGAGAATAGGTTGAGTTGCTGGGCCTGTGTGTCCCTGAGGGCAGTCTGACCCCAGGAATCAACACGGTCCAAACCCACATTAAAGGAGGGTGAGGTGGCACTTGGGACAGACCACTCCTTTCTACCAAGAACTCAGTGACTTTGAGCTTTGCCTTCTGTTCTTGGAAGGGGTATCTCAGGCCACCCCCAGGGGCCATCTCCCAGAGGCCACTCCTTGGATTAGATGACTGCAGGACTATTTCCATTGGCTGAGTGCGCCCCAAGGCCCCATTGGGAACAGTAGATTCACAGATTGCAGCTCCTCCATTGTCTTATTTTAAACATTAGAACTCACTTTTCTGCCTAGAGATGTTTCCCACCAACTCTCAACGGAGCCCGAGATTGCTCGGCCCAGTAGGGTAGCCCTGGCTTGGCCCATGGTGTAGCCCTGTGGTCTTTGGGGACTCCATGTCCATGCCCCCAATCTGCTGTTGGAGTTTTGCCTGTGTTGCTATACTGAGCCTTCTGTCAATGGTATTTGCTCTTTGCGAAGGCAGCCTGTTTCCTTTGATGGCATATCGAGCACAAATATTTGTCTCATTAATTAGAGTCCATTTAACTCCAAAAACTCGAGTGGGCAGCCTCCAAGGTTAGAAGTTAGTCAGCACTGGGACTGCCCTTCACCCCGGGCCCTTCCCTGGCCTCATCACTGGGCATAAACAAGCCAGGTATTAATGGCAGGTCAGCATGCCCAGGTGTAGGTCATGAGTGCAGTGAAGGACAGGGCGGAGCAGTGCTTTGCCCTGTTGTATCTAGAACCTTCTCACGTCTCCTGGCAGCAATGTGTAGTCACTGGTGTGTGCTTCCCCCCACCCCCAAACACCATGAAGAAATGGTGCAAGGTCATACAGCACTACAGAAAGAATTCTGAAATGAGCAAAACTTTTTAGAATAGTTGGGCCTGGGATTGGATCCAGGGCCCCCACTTACTCGCTGTGTGGGTCCTGGAATATTCTTCTTCTTCTCCACGTGTCATGTTCCAAAGTGGTACATGGGTACACTCATTTTGACATCATGTGGCTGGGACTGAGGGTAAAAATCATAGGGGGGGGGCGGTTGAGGCTGGTTGTGTTGTCTGGCCAGGCTTCTGAGCCCCAAGCACCATCTAGCTTTTTCTCTGTAGAGTCAGAGCTGTGCTGGGCTCAGTATGAAGGGCTAAAAAAGCTGGGCATGGCTGGGCGGTGGTAGCGCACGCCTTTAATCCTAGCACTCGGGAGGCAGAGGCAGGCGGATCTCTGTGAGTTCGAGACCAGTCTGGTCTACAAGAGCTAGTTCCAGGACTGACTCCAAAGCTGCAGAGAAACCCTGTCTCGAAAAACCAAAAAAAAAAAAAAAACAAAAAAAAAAAACAAAAACAAAAACAAAAACAAAAAACTGGGCATGGTAGCACACACCTTTAATCCTAGCAACCAGGAGAAAGAGGCGTGTTATCTTGGTCTACAAAGTGAGTTCAAGGACAGCCAGAGATATACAGAGAAACCCTGTTTTGAAAACAAAACAAAACAAAAATCAGCCAGGCGTGGTGATACACACCTTTAATCCCAACATTAAGGAGCTTGTGGTAAGAGATTCTCTATGGGTTCAAGGTTAGCCTGGTCTACATAGTGAGTTCCAGAACAGCTAGGGATACATAGAGAGACCTTGTCTTAGAAAAATAAAATCAGACAAAAGGTCCAGAAAGACTAGAAAAAATGTTTGTTGTGCTTAGATTAACCCTCAGGATTCTTATGTCTGCAATCCCAGCCTTGTGGGTGCAGAGACAGGAAAATCACTGGGGTGTATTAGCCCAATTGAGTTCCAGGTCAAGAGAGAGAAATTGAAAACCTAAAGGAAAAAGTGCTTGAGGAAGACAATCAATGCCAACCTGTGGCCTCCACTCACATATAAGCCACACAGAGATAGAAGATAGGTAGGTAGACAGACAGATGGACAGATGGAGAGATGGAAGGGCAGACGGATGGATGAATAGATGATAGATAGATAGATAGATAGATAGATAGATAGATAGATAGATAGATAGATAGATGATAGATACATACATAGATAGATAAACTTAGTGCAATCAAATCCTTGGCCACTTACCTGCCCTACTAGCCACCACCAGCCCCTGCCTAATCATCTAGCGCCCCTACTCTGCACCCACAGCTACCGCTGCCAGCACCTGTCACCTGGCAGCCCCACACCTCTCATGGCTTTCCAAGACAGTGGCTTCTGTGAGCCCAGCCAGCCTCGCACAGAGACCAGTCTTCCCCTTGCATCCTGCCTAGTCAGGAAGGATGTGGGTATTGAGGATCACCTGACCCTCACTTGAAGTTCCACAAACTCCCTCCTCCACCTCCTTGCCTTCTGGATGCCATTCTGCCTAAGCTGCATGAGACCTCATGGTCTCTAGAGGTATGGAAGGATATAGGTGGTGGAAGAGGCAGGGACTCTGTATCTACAGCCGTGGGGAAACCATGGTCTATTCTGTGGTGAGACTTTCTGGTGCTGCAGCTGTTTTGCTGTCACCTGCACTCCTGTGAGTAACCCCCACCCAGGCTTTCTAGGTGAGTGGGCTTCCCAAACTGTACTCCAGGAACTCCAGCTACAGCTTGTTGGAGCACTGTGAGGAAGGGGGTGGTGGTCCTCCCTCCTCTAGCCTGCAGGGAGCCCCAGGTGGGGTGTCTCTTTTTAGTTTTAAAAATTCATTTGTTTATCTTGTGGATGTGCATGTAGGTATGTATGTAAGTGGTGTGGGTACGTGTAGGAATGCATGTAAGTGGTGTGGGTGAGAGTGAAGGTCAGAGGACAACTTGCAGGAGTCGGTACCCTCCTTCCACCACATGCATCTGGGATCAAATTCAGGTAATCAAGCTTGGCAGCAAGCATCTTTAGCCACTAAGTCATCTCATTGGCTCTGTTTGCGTCTTTTGGGGGCAAGGTCTTATGTCGTAAAATTGACTCTGAAATTGGTCTCTACTTAAGGTCAAACTGAGATTGACCTTGAACTCCTGATCCTCCTGCCTCCTGGAATTACAGCTATGCACCTCCACACGATTGGCTGCCCCCCTTCCACACACCCTTCTATGAGTGTCTGTCAGTGGTCTACCTACCTCATGTGTTCACGGAGCTCTTCTCTCCCCGAGATGACGAGAAATGAGTGCATGAATGGCAATGACCCTGAGTGTGTTCTGAGAATGAGTACTAGCTGGGCAGGAGGAATGAGGTGTCTTGGTGTCCCTTGGGTTACCTAACGGTTCAGCAAAGGTTGCTGAGACAGTCTGGAGCATCATGGAAAAGGTGGTGCTGTGGCCACTCCTTATTCCCTTTGAACCAGAGGATCCCTCTTCATATAGCAAATAGCGCCTTTAATGGCTGGGACATCTCTTAAATAGTCCATTGGGAAGTTTATACTGAGAGCAAAACTGGTTTGAGGTAGCCTTTTGTCACACTGAATAGGTCCAGACGGGGCACAAGCATGGAAAATGGTTCACTTCTCAAACTCAGTATCCATGAGCCCTGAGCTCTTGGATCCACATGTGGTTGCCCTTGGCAAGTTTTCAGAGTCTCGGGCCTCAGAACAATGTGCTTGGCTCTCAGTTCCCAACTGGAGTCTCTAATGGCAGATGAGGACATGGGAGTCCAAACACAGCCTGAGGGAGCTCAGAGGGATCCGAGGGGACCTTTGTGAAGTGAGGTATTTTATCGTTCTTGCAGCCATCACCGAATACGGCCCGCTCTAGCTTCCAACATGCACCTGGGCTTGATCTTCTGGCTACATGTCACCTTAAGTGTGACTATGGGCCCAGAGTTGCTAGAGGCCCTGATATGCCTCTCTGGAGGGCCGAGCCTGTCCCAGCTGGGTCCAGGGCATCACCAGCAAAGTCTATTTTAAGCTGGGCCAGATCACAGCCCATGGGTCTGGCCCCAGCCTTACAGAGCGCTGCCTTCTCCCTCCCTCGCCACCTCACCAAAAAGGGAAACCATTTTCCATAATGACATGCTGGGCTGTCTGATTACTGTATTCCATAATGATGGTTGTGTGTTCCAATGACAGGCACGTCACCTCCCTGCTCAGTCCACTCACCCTGCTTGCTGTTGGTATAAATACCTCCCCCAACATAAGCAGGCTGGGGAGGCCCTTGCTTTAGAGGGTCCCCACCCCAGGCTTCTTGGGAGGTGGGGGGCATTCCTCTTCGGGGCCACTTTATCTGTGGGGGCCACATGGGCAGCCCCGCCTTGCCCAGCCCGGCATGGCTCCCACATGACTTCATTGGCTAGAAGAGCAGTTGAGAGCAACCTTTTTTTTTTTTAAAAGGACACTGCTTCAGGTGTTTGCTGTCATGTCTCTTTAACGTCTGTGGTCTGGGATGGCGATCAAGGCAGATTTACATGAACATGACTTAAATTGGAGGCAAGATAATGAAAAAGAAAGAATGAAAAAAAACTGACTTTCGTCTGAATGAATCAACCTCCATTAATAACTCCTTAGCATATTTCAGATAATAATACGTTTTTAAAAATGTGTATTTTAAACCTGGCTCAGTAGACAATAGCCAGCCCTGGCCCCCAAAGGTAAACAACGAGGGAGTAAAAATAGTCCCGGCAAGTGTTTACATTTTTGTCCCCCTGAGTCTTTTTGGTTTACAGTTCATCATTTCAAGGATAAGAATTCTAGAATTTTCTGTGTATTTATACAACGGAGCTATTGCTATGCACCACGTTAGTGATCAGACCCTTCCAAGAAAAACCAGTTTTATCTTGACTCCCACACACTGGTCAGATGGAACATGACTGACTGTGGAAGGAACCGGAACAGCCCCTGGCTCCATGCAGCCTCCTTGGGCAGATATCAGGTGTGGGACACTCGACCCCATGGTGGGAGGGAGGCTTCTTAAGGCTCCTAGGGAGAGGAAAACCTCTCACCTAGCTCCAAAGGTCTCAGGTCAGACTCAGGCGAGCACTGAGTCAGAACAAGGGGGCTCAATTGGTTGGGGATGTTTCTCTGTGGTTCATCCGCTACAGTTTTTTTTTTTTCTCCCAGCCAGAGCAGTGTACATGAGGACCAAGCCCCTAGCTGGGAATCCCTTCCCTGTGAGTGCAGTGAGGGCCACATGGTGTGTCTGGGACACGTCTCTATCAGGGGCCAGCCAAAGCACCCGTGGAGAGTTAACTTGGCATCTGTGTTGTCAGCACCAGTCTAACTAGGGGCTCCGGGGGCTAGGGTAAACTGACTTTTCAAAAGTTGAGGCTGGCCACCCATCCACCTGCCCCCCCCACCTCCCAACACTCAGTCAGCAGATTAACGTTTTGTTTAAGGTTCTTCTGCTTCACAATTTATGATGGTTATTTAGAAATGTCACACAGGAGGCACCTCCGCTGAGCTGTGGGGAGCTCAGAGTGCCCATCCCACAGCCGCCTCCCAGAGAGCAGGGTCTCTGGCTCGCTGCCCGGAGCCTACGCAACGGCAGCAGCAAAGGCAGCAGCAGCAGCAGCAACAGGGCCCTGGACCAGCGGCCGAGGGCCCTTGATTAAATGCTCTTTGCTTCGGTTAATGAGAATTCCCACACATTTTCTTCCATCCTGGGCTGTTCTCAACTATCCAGAGTCTTAAATTCTTCACAGGTGGGGGATTACCTTAAAAGGCACCCTAAAACTCCCTGGATTTTGTCCTGAGGGTGTTTGCTCACATCTATATAATTGTTGAGAACAGGAGGATTGCGGCCAGTTTGAGGCCAGCCACAGCAGCATAGCAAGACCCTCCCTGGGTCCACATATAAGATAGAAATCAAATAGCGAATGTGATGAGCACCCCTTTGATCCCAGCACCGGGAAGACAGATGCAGGTGGACCTCTGTGAGCTCCAGGGCAGCCGGGGCTGCAAAGTGAGACCCTGTCTAAAAATAAAATAAAACAAACCCCTGGGTTCTGCTGTTAGCCTACTCATCTCATCCCACAAATTGGCAGAGTGGTCGCCCAGGGTCCTGCGGGTTAGGGGCGGGCCTGGGCCACCCCGCGAGCCTCCCCCTGTTCAAGGCAGCGCTGCGCTGCCTGCCGTGGGGCCGGGCTGGAGTTGGGGGCACCTCCCATGCAGTGGGGGGCGGGAGCGGGGCGGGGCGAGGGCGCGGCTGCAGGTGACCCCGTGACCCCCGGGGCGGGGAGCCGGGGGACCCCAGGACCAAAGAGACGGGGGCGGAGCAGCGCGGTGCAGGCGGCTAGGCTCAGCGCTCCTCCCGCCTCTGCCGGTCCCTCTGTTGGACCCAGGGCGTCCGGAGCGAACACATCATGCAGGGCACGCAGGATAGCGACATCGGCCTGGAGGGCATGTCCCGCGGGGGCGCAGCTGCGGACCGTGAGTGCCAGCGGGGACCGGAAACAATCGCGCACGAGGCACAGGGCGCAAGAACCCCCAACTCAGGTGGTAGGACCTTTTCTGAGCTGCCCTGCAGGAGGAGAAGGAAGGGATTTGGGTGGAGGTTGCAGGGGACACTGATGAACAGACAGACAGATGTGGCCAGTTGCTGCGCTGGGGCTGGTAGTGGTGCCTAGTGTCCCTGGAGGGACCTTGTTTGTCCCCTAAGAAGGACCTTGCCTGTCCCCGGGAGAGACCCTTCCTGTCCCCTGGTGGGACCTAGGCCACCGGGTTGCTGACTCCCTCGGGAGCATCCCCAGTCTGCTGCATCTACCGCTCCTGGCAGATGTGAGTCTTCGGATGTTTTTACAGGCACTATTAATACTCTTAATATTTCCGCGCTGTTGTGGAGATTTATTTGGGAAGTAAAGTAACTCCAATGACTCGAAGTCATAACGGAAACTGCTCACAGAGCAGGGAGACAGATGAGGGTTTGGGAAGCCAGATGGGGAAGGGAAGTCCTGGCCAATAAGTCACTACCTTGGATATTTTTATATGAATAATTTTCAAATAAATGACCCAGGAGACGTGTCCTGCATGTTCGCCTCCCAGTTCGGAGTTATTAAATAAACCTGGAGTGTGGTGGCAAGAGGGGTTGCACTTGATCGCACAGTTGAGCTTGCTGGAGATGAGCCCTGGTCAGGGTGTTGTCCTGCCATCAAGCTACTTTGCCGCCTTCCTCTCCCAGTCTTCACTTAAACTCCCAGGAAGCAACTTATTCTGATGTGCTGTTTAAAATGGTCCAATTTGGCTTCTTTAGCATCAAATTAAAGGGGTGGGGCCACCAATACCAGGTGAAGAGCCAGGGCTCCTGCCAAGGCTGGTACTAGATGGCCATACCCCTCTGTCCCTGCTCCAGCTCGTATTTCTGTCCTTTTAGCAGCCAGTCCAAAACACCAGCTCTGGGCTGGTTCTGGGTGAGCGGCTGACTGGGTTCTGGCACTGGAAGGAGCATTGAAGGTATCAATCCACTGACAGCTAGATGCGGTGGGACGTGGCCATCCCCCACTACACAGACTGGGAAACTGAGGCCTCACAGAAGGCACGGTAATACCATCTGAGTGCAGCTGTTGTGAGGTTCCCTTACTCCATCTTACGCAGAGTCTGAAGCCATGAAGCTAAGACCTGATGAGAGAGCCTTGTCCTGGCCCGTGCCGTACCCACTAATCACCATGGCAGGGAGGCCTGGGCTCTAGTTTTTACCTGGACTTAGGCCAGATGGGTCTCAGGTGTGGGTATCCAGGTTTTCTTCTGTGGCAGCTTGGATGGGACAGATCCTGGGTGGGCATAGGTGCAGGATGGTCACCACACCTCCACTCCTGGTGAGTGAGTTTCTCTGGTCCATCCCCCTCCCTGCATTACAACTTTTATTCTGGCTATGTGCTGAGCAGGCTCTTGTCCCTCTGCCACCCTGGGCATCACCAGAGCCAGGAGTAAATTCTTAGGACTGGCAGACCAGCCTTAATGTCTGGGTTCACATGGGTGCCATGGCCCCACCCCAAGACATGCAGAAGTGCTGGGCATATATGAGAGTGGAAACAGCGTGGGATAGAATCAGAGACTGAAGCTGGTAGCATTTTGACACAGACCATGAGGACCCTAGAACTGCAGGACAGACAGCAGCCTAGAGATCAAGGTTGCTCTCTCCCAGTTTCAGCCTCTGAGAGGATAACTTGTACAGTGCTGCTGTGGAGGACAAGGTGAGCGGAAATGGAGACTCCTGAGTCAACCTGATCTCTGAACCCCCTGCTTTGTTGCTGTACCGACCCTGGACCTTCTCCTTAAAGTATTGTGAGGGTGGCGTGAGCCTGTCACCTGTGTCCTGTCCGTAGCTCTGTTTCCAGTGTGAGTGAGGACTCTCATTCTGGTAACCTCATTGCCATCCTTCTGAGGGAGGTGAGGGTAAATGTGGGTCATGCAGGGAGAATGTGAGTTACAGCTGCAACTGGGGCTCCTGGGTTTGAGGATCAGACAAGGAGTGCAGGAAGAGAGTGAGGAGAGATGGATCAGGGTGGGGGTAAAGGGTAGGGGTGGGAATCCAGAGGCCCCAGGGGGCACTTGAGCTGTGTGTGTGTCAGGAGGAAGGCCAGCCAGAAAGCTGGATCCACGGAGCCCTCAGAGGCTCTGTAGTGCTTCACTGTAAAGTGTGTGATGGTGGTGGTGGTGATGGTAGTGACGGTGGTGACGGTGGTGGTGGTGGTGATGGTGATGATGGTGATGGTGGTGGTGGTGAGGTGGTAACGGTGGTGATGATGGTGGATGGTGGTGGTGATGGTGGTGGTGGTGATGGTGGTGGTGAGGTGGTGATGATGGTGACGGCGGTGATGGTGATGATGGTGACAGTGATGGTGATGATGGTGGTGATGGTGGTGATGGTGGTGATGGTAGTATTGGTGATGGTGGTGGTGATGATAATGGTGATGGTGACGGTGGCGATGGTGATGGGCAGGACAGTGGGTGGGTTTATGCTGAAAGCAGAGCCTGGGGACTGGGACACCATGGGTGTGTTTGTGTGTGTGTGTGTGTGTGTGTGTGCACGTGCACGCACGTGCGTGTGTTTGTGTGTGGCGAGTGGCTCTAGATTCAGGGCTGGGCAGCTGTAGAGCAAGGATTATAAGGATTGAGCTTGAATGAGACAGAGGTAGAGTGAGGTAGATCTTTTGATTTAGTTTGTTTTTATCAAATCGAAATACAATATATAAGATTTTCATTATGGTCACATGTTTGCTCACTGACATCAAACCTTACATGTCAAGTAAGTGCCACCTGTCTGCCATCACTTCAATACTTTGTCCATCAGACATAGACCATGTTTTCTTCTCAGGCCCAGGTAATTGATTCCCCACCAGTCTCTGTGAACCTGTCCAGAGTCCCACAACAGTGTCAATGACACTGGTGACCACCACCATGCATCGTTGTCCATATAATGTGTTCTCAAGGTTGCTCCATCTCACAGCAAGTCTCCTTCTTTCTTATTGATGGCAGAGTAATACTCCATTGTACCAAATATTTTACATATCCACTCACACATCAGTATACACTTGGTGTCTTTTCACCTCTGAGTCATTTGCAGTAATGCTGTAACTCCAGAGGACTCCACCAGAGAGCCGGCCCTCAGTTCTTTTGTGTAACTACCTGGGTGAAATTGCTGGATCAGATAGTCTCTCCACCTTTAACATTAACAGTTATCATTATTGGGCTGAGAGATGGCACAGTGGCTAAAAGCAAGTACTGCTCTTGCAGAGGACCCAACTTCAGTTCTCAGCACACACATCAGACCCCGTCCAGCTCCAGAGGGACCCAGTGCTGTTGATAGCCACGGGCATCTGCCCTTGTGTGCACAGATCCCCCACAGACACGCAGACATAGAGCTAAACATAATGAAATGAATCTTTTAAAACTTTACTATTATTATTGTGGAGAGCACGTATAATATGTGTGTGTGTGTACGTGTGTGTGTGTGTGTGTGTGTGTGTGTGTGTGTGCATGCCACAACACATGCGAAAGACAGAGGATAGTTTTCTTTCTACCTTGATGTGTGGGTTCTGGGGCTTGATCTCAGGTTACCAGTTTTGTGTGACAAAGGACTTTACTGAGCCATCTTACTGGCTCTCAGTTGTTTTCTACAGCCACTTCATATTCCTGTTTGTAGCACAAGAATTCTGACATCCCTAACATTTGGCATTTATATAATTTTGTTTGTTTATGTGTTTGTTTGTTTTGAGACAAAGTCTCACTGTGTAGTCTTGGCTGTCCAGGAACTTACGAGGGAGACCAGGCTGGCCTCAAACTCACAGAGACGAGTTTGTCTCTGCCTCCTGAGAGATTAAAGGGCTGTGCCACCATGACTGGCTTGTAATTTGTTTTTACATGGAGACTCGTGCACCTCAGGTTAGCCTTAAACTCTTTATGTAGCCAAAGATAGCCTTAGACTCCTGATCCTTCTGCCTCCACCTCCTAAGTGCCAGAATTACAGGCGTGTGCCACCTCTTCTGGCTTATCTTTAGTTTATTCTTTTATAGTACAGTCGTCTGGACAGATATAGTGTGGTCTGTCACTGTGGTCTTGGGACTGGCTGCCCTGAGTGTCATCATGTTATCTGTAACCCATCAGTCTTCTATGGAAGAAACTCCCCCCAAAGACAGTGGGAGCAGGTCTGCTTCTAAGCATTTTGTCTTCTTATTGAGTTGTAGATTTTCTAGAGCCTGGATATCAACCCTTATCAACTGTGTGGTTTGCAAATATTTACAAGTTATCTCTTCCCTTTCCCCACGGCACCCTGTGATTCATAGAAATCAATTTTTATGGTGTCCAGTTAAGGCCTCTCCCTCTCGGCCAGGGTCTTTGGTGTGTCAGCTCTAAGAACCTATTGCCGATCACAAGGTCATGAAGACTCAGCTCCATCCTAAGAGTTTTGTGGTTTTTGTTATATTTAGATCATTGATCCAGGTTGCGTTAATGTTTATATATGGGGTATGGAAAGGGTTTGGTGTCATCTTTCCCGTGTCATCAAGTCATCGAGGCACTATCTGTCAGAGGGGCCACCCTTCAGGGGTTTGCCTTTGAGCATATTGTTACTGACAGTTAACTGTCACCAAAGCTGTCACTCAGCCACTGTGGAGTGTGTGACATTTATTAGCCTGGTGTTTAGGTGCTCTGTGGACACCTCCTGGGAGACCAGAGACAGAGCCTGCTTGATAGTAGCCTATACCCTGTCCTCCGCAGCTGTGACTGAAGCTGGCTGTAGACAGCACCCCCCAAAACCCCATCCCCCTAATTGTCAGGTGACCACCAGTTGTGGGCAGATGTCCTGTGGGTGTGACCACATGATAGGTTTCTCCACTATACCATAGCAAAGTTGAGAAAACTGTCTTCCAGCTCTGCAGATGGACACAAAATTCTGTTATCATCATACAGACACGGTGAGGGATGGGGGTAGCTGCCTTCTCAGGAGTAGGACGTGAGATAGCAGCCATGTCAGGAGCAGGGTCTGGGGTGACACTGTTCTGCTCTCCATGTTTAAACTACGATCTACATGGTGCCAAGTCTGAGTCTGCCCTGCAGACCAGTGCCCCTCATCCCAACTGATGCATGGGGACTAGCTAAAGTCAACTTCTATCCCCTTAAGACCATATGTCAAATTGACCCTCTGTTATTTCTTTTTACAACATTGGCCTCTCTGGCTAAATTTGAACTACTCAGTGGCTGGACCTGTATCTCACTCATTTTTCTGATGTTAGCGCAGGGCCTGGCTGTGGCAAGGCTCAATGAAAGTCAGGTGTATGCATGTATGAATAGGTGAATGAATAGTAGGTAAATGTCTAGCTGGATCAAAGCTGTCTGGCTCACTGACTAGCTGTATGGTTGTATAGATGATGGATGGTTGGATAGTGCGTAGGTAAGTGAGTGGATAGATGGATAGTGGGTAAATGGATAAATAGTAAGTGAATAGATGGATGGATGGGTGGATAGGCAGTGGGTAAATGGACAGTGAAAGGGTGGATAGTGAGTGGATGGGCGGATGGATGAATGATGGATAGTGGAGGGATGAATAGATGGACGGAAGGATGGATGAGAGATGACACATGGATGGGAAGTGTGAGTGGGTGAATGAACAGTAGATAGATGGGTAATGACTGGTCAATAGATGAATGACGGGTGAGTGGATGATGGATGAATGGATGATTGATAGATGGGTAGGTGGAGGGGTGGGGCTGACAAGTTGGCTGGTAATTTTGTCCCACTTTTTCTGCCTTGCAAGCCCTTTCTCATGTTCAATCCCTTCAGCATTCACTTGTCAAATTCTTAATCTTGGAGCCTATTTGACAGACCTGGGAATTGAGGCACGTAGAGAGCAAGGAATGCACTCCAATTCTCTCAACTAAGTTGTCCACAGACACTCTGGGAGGCTCTGCCTAGTCTAATACATGGAAGCTTAGACACAGAGAGGGGAGGCCTGGGGTGAGGGAAGCCTGGAACTCAGTTTGGGCCCCAGACTTGGGGTCTCCAGCTTTTGGGGAGAAGAGAGTTTTCTGTGATTATCTGGCAGCTGCAGGGGGACACACCCAGAAGGCGGGGTTCACCACAGCCTCCCATCTCTTCCTGAGTCCAACACCCAGCATTGTTCACCACTCCGCCTCCATCCAGGCCTTGGCCTTTGGTGCCAGGCACACGTGAGAGTCCTCATGCTGTGTAATGAATCGCTAAACGCCTTTCTAGCCTTCAGAGATCCATTTGATGGTGGTCACGTGGCTATTAGGCAGACAAATTACTAGTTTTGTGTGCTTGTCAGTGGGTGGGCTGGGGTGGTGTATGTGCCCACGACGGACTTACCAGTGTTGCCCTTTTTCCTGAATCAGCTCCTAGGGACATTTTCTCCCTCTGAGCCTTTCCCCATGGTTCCACTGGGCTCAGGGGTTCCCAGGAGCAGCCCAAGCCACAGAGTCCCCACACACCAGGACCCCACCCCAGCGGACCAGCAGCTGTGTCCCTATCAGCAGCACACTCTGCTAGGCCCTGGGCGTGGCATACAAACACAGCCTCTGCACCTAACTTTAATCCCTTCCCTTTTCACACCCGGGAACAGATTCTGCACACACAGCCCCCTGTGGTTCCTAGTGACTTTTAAACAGTACAGAAGTCTCTGAAGGAAATGGAGCTATTTATCCACTATTGGCATGGCCATCAGAGAACAGGTGACATAGGTCACCATTATCACACGGTTTCCTGGGTGATGAAGAAGTGGGGGGGGGCAGGTACAGGACAGGGCCCAGGCTGTGTGGCTCCTGCTTTGCAGACTCGATGCAGTAACTCTAGCCTGAGCCCAGAGTAGCACTTGTCCTCAGCCCAGAGTGATCTTCAGGCTCTTACCGAGGCAGCTCAGGAAGACATGGGTGGCTGGGATCTCCCTCCATGGTTCACGTTTTGCTCCCCCACTTTAAGCTAGGTTTTCTCCCACATACCCTTCAGCTCTGCTATATGCTTGCGTCCATGCCAGCTATCGCTTGACCCCATCTGCCTTATCCTGTCACCACTGAAGTGACAGGAGGGAAGATGTCAGATAAGAGCAAGATGGCTCCTCCCCTGGCCTTTTCATGGGTCCCTGGACTTCCTCTAGCCTGTTGTGCAAGTGGACACTTCTGTCTCCCTTCGCTTCCCTCTCCCAGTACCTATGCTCTACATTCAGAAGGAACTGCCCCTCATCATTTCCTGCTCCTCCCTGGGTCCCCACACATTAGCCCCCAGCCAGGAGCTCCTCATCCTGCTCTGTGGTCCATCCCCTCTCAAGTCCTCTCAGATACAGAGTGGGCCCTGTCCTCAGCATCATTCTCTTCTCCCACAAGCATGGACAGAGCTGCCCTATGTTATTCTTGTAAGCATTAGACCCACATGGCTGCCCCCTGCATGGCATGGACAAGTTTCAAAAGACAGGCTGGGCCTGACCTTGCATCCACATGGCCTTCAACCTTATACTAGAACTGGAGGAGACCCCGACAGGGACTATGGGGCAAAAGAGGCACTTTCACAGAGCTGTGCATCTCAGAAGACCTTGGGAGCTAAGCAGGACACTTTCTCCTTTCTTTGTATTAGATGGTAAGAAGTGGTATTCATCATGTTTTCAGTTTGGATATTGGTTTATTATCGGAAGGTATGCACATTTCCCTCTGATGAGTGTGTGAGAGGACTTGGTAAATAGATTAGCAGATAGATAGATGGGTAGATTAGAGGATGGATGAATTAATGGGTGGATAGGTAGCTGGATTGGGGAATGAGTAGATGGTTTGATAGATGAGTGGGTTGTGGGTGGATGGCTGTCTGTATGAGTAGGTAAGTTGATGGAATGGGTAAGTTGATAGGTGAGTGGATGGGTAAATAGATGGATGGATGAGTGAATGAATGAGTGAGTAGATGGGCATGTGGATGGGTAGATGACAGATAGATAAGTGGATGAAATGGATGATTACATAAATAGGTTAATGGGAACATAATAAATCAACAAACTGATGGATAGGTGGATGGATGGATGGATGGATAGATAGATGGCAGATGGATGGATGGATAGGTAGATGGATAGATGGATAAATGGATGGATGGGTTGGTAGATGGATAGATGGATAAATGGATGGATGGGTAGGTAGATGGATAGGTGGATAAATGGATGGATGGGTAGGTAGATGGATAGGTGGATAAATGGATGGATGGGTAGGTAGACGGATAAATGGATGGATGGGTAGGTAGATGGATAGATGGATAAATGGATGGATGGGTAGGTAGATGGATAGGTGGATAAATGGATGGATGGGTAGGTAGATGG
>JAQHUG010000157.1:1143247-1156074 GCA_028555095.1 Dicrostonyx torquatus
GTGTGTCTATGTGTGGTGTGTATGTAGTGTGTGGTGCTGGGGTCAAGCCCCAGAGCCTATTGTATGCTAGGTAATCAATCACCCATGACCTAAGGTACTAGGATGGTAGGGAAACTCTCTCTAGTTTTAGACAAAGTATCCTTTCTACTTGGTGCTTAGTGAGGGAGATCTGTGGATGTGGAGTCCATATTCTCCATATCTGAATGGGGGACAGGAAGGAAACGGTGTTTAAAGTGTCCCAATGCCACCCATGTCTTACTAAGACAGAAGTTCATTCCTCATGGAGTTAGCGTGTCCTATGGGCCTGCAGGGACCAGGCACCACAGGCACTTCTGGATAATGGGAGAGGAAAGTGTGCCCTGGGTAGGTTTGGAGCCCTTGTGGTAACACAGCAGGACTCTCTCCAATGGGGACTTGTGGAGCAGCTGCAGTACCACAGGGTAGGGACCATGACATCCCAGAAGCCCAGGTGTCAGGGAAGGCTCACAAGGCCACACGCGTGCCTGCCTGCTCATGCAGGAGCCACTACTCAATAGACATCTGCGTGTGCCCTCAAGCCTCCCCTAAGACTGTGATGGTCTGACCACCAGAGTTCTGGAAGTCTCCATCCTCACTGGGGCACTGGGTAGGGTTAGCAGAGGACTTTCTTCAGTGGAGGGGTGACATTTGGCAGCAGAAAGCTGAGGATGAGACCTGAGATAGAACTTGGGGGTACTTACAGCCTCCTGGACCTGTACCATGGCAACAGAAACAGTCAGATGGCAGTGACACAGTGGGTGTGGCGGCCCTCAGCCTCTTTGTTCTTCCTGGACTGAAAGCTATTTCCTACTGACACCCTTGCTTGCTGCCTGGCACAGTGCCTCTGGAGGGGCTGCGTGTGGGGACACCCTGAGTCCCTCCTCCTCATGAACTCCCCACCCTGTTTATTACCGTTTGTGGGTCTGACCAGCCCGCAGAGGCGCCTGTGCTGGGATATAAACTCCCTGGGGTGGGTACTGTCTGCTTAGTTCTCCATGGCACTCCCAGTGCCTAGACAAATATCCACAGAGTAAGCGCCCTATAAATGCAGGTTGAATGTTCGTGGTCTTACCGGATGTTATGGAACCACGGAGCAGGTGAGGAAAGGTGTTGGGAGGACAGAACAGAGCGTGTCAATGTTTCAGAAAGGAGAGAGTGGGGAGAAAGGGAGGAGAGACAGCATGAGCCAAACTGACAGGGCAAGGCCTGGTAAGTAGATAGGAAGACGGTAGCTCGTAAATTGACTGAGGACTGGATCCCACCCTGTCTGTGTGACCCTGAAGTTTATGGGCTATTCCTTGGGAGCTACAGCAGACACCACCTACCATATACAGAGATGGCTGGCCAGGCTGTGTCATCTAGAGTGCCACATTGCCCCTTTGACACCCAGAAAGTGTCCTTCACTCACCCCTGAGAGCTGGTTCCCTCTATTCCAGGTGGCCTGAGGCCCTGGCTGTCATTCTGAGGCAACATCATGGTCAGTGTGTTCTAGGGGGTTTTCAAACCTTAGCACTTAAAAAAACATAAATATTTAAAGAAATCCCTATCCACCCGTCAGTGAAAACCTCAACAGCCTGTTCTTAGATTGTTCCCCGAGGCTCAGCAGGGCATGGATGCTGACTTAGTTCTACAGTGCTCACCCTTCAGTGAGGGTGCAGCCTAAATACACAAGGTACTTAGCGAAAGGTGTTAACTGGGAACTGGTAGCCACCCATGACCACCCAATTAAAATCCATCCACCTCTTCTTTCAGCCAACCGTCCATTCTCCTACCCACATGTTCATTTTCCCAGTCACAAACTCTTCTATTACCCGTCCATCTATCCCCATCCATTCATCCACCCACCCATCCATTCATCCACCCACCCATCCATCCATCCATCCATCCATCCAACCAACCAACCATCATCCATCTATCCATTCAATCACCATATGTTCCCCATCCATCCATCCATTTGCCTGCCCATCTAACCACTCATCTATCTAACCCTTCTGTCCATCATATATCTACCCAACTAGCCATTCATTCATCCATCCACCCACCCATCTATTCTTTATCCACCCACCATCTAATCATCCACCCATCTCCCATTCATTCATACCCATCCACCCATCCCAATCCATCTATCTTTTATCCACCCACCCACAATCAAACCATAACCCATCTCTCATCCATCTATACCCATCCACCCATCCATACAGCCATCTGTCCACTATCCATCCATCATCCATCTATCCACATGTCCCTCATCCATCTATCCACCCAGTCCTGCATCCCCCATTTATCTGCCTACCCATACTACCCTCACAGAAATACAAACTCTTCAGCTACCCACTCATATATCTACCTACCCACCCATCCACCTATTCATCCACCCCCACCCATACACCACACATCCATCCACCCTTCTACCCATCCACTTTTCCATTTATGTGTCCATCCATTCATCCATTTGAAAACCCATTCAACCTGCATGTGCTGTGAGCACAGTGACCAGTTGTGTGGGGAGAGCCATCAGCAGGCTCCATGCTTCATTCTTTTCTACCTAGGTCAGGCACCAGGAAGGGCAGGCGGTTTACACTAGAGGAGTGACTCATGCTGGGGTCAGAACAGACTCACTGGAGGTCAGGCCTGCTTTAGCGGAGACCATAAATATGAGTAGACTTGTGTCAGGTAAAACCACATGGGCTATGTTTCGGGCAGAAGAACCAGCCAGTGCAAGTGGCCCTGTGGCAGGAAAGTCCTGGCTTTCATGAGCTGGCTCAGGGCTAGAGAGACCATAGAGCTGGAGGGGGTCTGCCTGCAAGGCCATGTTACAAGGCTGCAGCCTCCCTCAGTTAGACCAAATTTTCAGAGCATGCTCAAGGTCTTGGATTCCATCTCCAGCACAGAATAAAATGACACATTACAATTTAGACGAGATGAGGTGGGCTAGGATTGACTCTGGACTTTGTTTCTTATGTTTGTGTGTGTGTGCATACATGTGTGTGCATGTACTTGTGGAGGCCCAAGGTTGATGTCAGGATCCATCCTCCATCCTTCTTCCACCTCATTCTTTGAAAAGGCTCTCTCAATCAAACCCAGAGCTCAACACCATATCTAATCTTGCTAGCCAGCTTGTTCTGGGGATCTTGCCCCCATCTTCTAAAGAGATAATCACAAGCAAGCTGCCATGCCCTCATGTGGGTTCTAGGGATCTGAACGCTAATCTTTCGCTTTCATGGCAAGTGCTTTCCTCGATAAGTTGTCTTCCCAGCCAGGAAGTTTGGTATGGAACATACAGGCTAAACAGAGTGTGAGCCTCCTAAATGCTTGCAGATGGTTCTGGTTGGCTATCACAGACCAGTGCAGGTGACGTCTAACAGGAGATGGTTACCATTGACTCATATCAAGGGTCCTCTGCAGTGGCTTCCTAGGCTTTAGTTCCTATCAGCTCACCCAAGCACATGCCAGCTCACACCAGCCTCGAGGCTCACACCTGCTCACAGAGCTGGCCTTCACTGTTCTATCTTCAGATAGGCCTGGCAGAAAAAAAAAACTGAGCAGCCTTTGGCATACACGGAACCTACTGATTTGGTCACCTCTGTCACCCAATGTTGGCCCATCTCTTCGCCTTGGATAGTCTAGCATAGGGTTATGGTTTCTGACTCCTTATGGTCACACTGTCTGGTGCCCTGTGTGACTTAATGGCAGAACTGGCTACAGCAGAGAGCTGGAGGCCTCAGTGAAGAGAGTATGGTCCTGGCTGCTGTGTCTCAGTCCCTTGCCTGATCCAGAGCAAAGCAGGGATGGAGGCCACAGAGCAGGAGCCTGTCCCAGCAGGCTGGTGCGACCAGAATATCCCATTTAGATTGTTGCAGATACACTAAGCTGGTTTTTTGATGAATTTTCTGGTACAATGAAAACATGTAGTTGGGGGACCCACAAATATCTAGGATAACATTTGATATTGAGACACTGGGATCTGTAACCAGCCCTTTCCAGGGGTGGGGGCACTTCCTGTCTATAGGAATCCCTCTGGCCCCTTCTCCCTGGCCACTAGATGTTCTTGTCATTAGGAACATCTGTTCATACTCAATGTTGCCCTACTCTGTTGCTCGGGACCCCTGCAACCAGCCACCTGGCAGAAGCACAAACAACTGTCCCCCAGCTCTGGACATGAGCCATGTCCCTCCCTGCAGGCTACTTGGAGCCTCCTCCATCCATTGCCAAGGTGGAAGTACCCTCAGAGGAAGGCAGCCCGCCCTTGTGGGCTCCCCCTATAAGTACCGTCTTTTTCAACTTTGAGGGCACCCAGTTACCATCACAGATGGTGTCCTTTGGATCAGTTTAACTTGGCCACTGCACTCAAAGCCTCAGCCAGGTAGAGCCAGCTCACAGAGCCCTTCCTCACAGCCTGCTATCACACAGATGTCCAGGGATACAAGGCTGGGCAAGGGGATGCCATAGTGTATACTTAGGAAGGGTGAAGAGGAAATGTCTCTCCATCAAGCCGTATTTGAGCAGAGGCCTAGAGGTAGAAATCAGACCAACACAGAAACAACCTCAATTCTGCAGGCATCAACATGTTTGCAGAAATAAGAGGCCAAGAGCATGCTGTCAGGAGGCCAAGGAATGAGTACCATTGGTGTCCTCAGTGGTCATCATCAAGTTCCTTAGCCTGCCATTCTTGGCTCTTGGCAGAGGGCTGATAGCAAGATATCACTAAGGAAACTGGGAGTATGTTTCCCAGAGAAATAAAATGGCCTACCCAAAGGTACTCAGTCACCGAGGCTGAGTGGGGATGTGACCTTCACCCTCCCAGAGCCCAAGACGTCCAACTCGTCTTTCCCCACAGAATTGACTCAGGAAAGGAAAGCCACTGGCCTGTAGAAAGGTACTGGAAGATGACAGAACTTTGAAACATGCTACATGTAGATATTCCATGTAAGGCTGACCTTCTTCACTGACTCAGTGGCCCCACTGTGCACCAAGGGACCCCGTGACCCCAGGTCAAGTTCTTGCTCTGACCCACATTCTGGCTCCACCCTCTTCTTTTTCTTTTGTAAGCTATATATAAATTTCAGTTTTTAGAAGTAGGAGGGTTATTTTTAGCTCTGTTAAAATGGATAAACAGAGACAGAATGGAAAATAAAGTATATTTTTAAATAAGCTGAGGGCTGGGTTCACAATCTCCCCGGAACCCGGGTCCATTTAAAACAGGTTTGTTATCTTTAATACGTCCGCTTCCTCAGCCTCCTCCATTTTCCCATGTTAATCGCCTGAGACAGCCCATTAGGAAGACTCACTAAACATTGGTCCCCGGCTGGGGGACGCCTGGGAGCCACCCCTCACCCTGAAGGGCTCCAGAGATGGAAGCAAGAGTCAGTGATGCCCAGCCTCTCAACATGAGCCCTGTATGTTCAGGCTGGCTAGGATCCCCTTGGCTCCCCATACCATGGACACCAAAGTCAAGAGCGTGTGAACCGACTCCAGCGTGCATGGGGAGTTTTAAACCCCAGCTGCAGTCCCATGAGGGCTTGCTTCCCAAATGCCAAATGTCAGAAAAAAGTAGCTAGTCCTCTTTCCTGCATCCTTCCCTTGGCATCTCCCTTCCAATGGTGCTCCCTAGGAGAGCAAGACTAGAGACTGGACCACGGTGGCTTTAGATAGAGGGATGCCCTCCTTAGGACTTGATAAACTGGGTTCATTTGATCCCTTTAACCTATTCATTTTAACCAAAAATCCTCAACAGGGCAGGGCCATGGCCTCTCTGCTTCGGAGCCCCTGGCCCCCTCCTTAGCACACACAGCATGTGGCCAGTGAATGGCTAGATATCTGGATGTACTCGGCCTTCTTTCCCCACAAATGTATTCTCATTGGTGGGTGTGGTAGACAGAGACACACCCAGTCCCCAGAATCTGTAACTCTCCTAGATATTTGCACATTAAGAAAGGGATTCAGGCCAGGCGGTGGTGGAGCATGCCTTTAATGCCAGCACTCAGGAGGCAGAGGCAGGCGGATCTCTATGGTTTGAGGCCAGCCTGGTCTTCAAGACAGGACAGCAGGACAGCTAGGGCTGTTACACAGAGAAATCCTGTCTCGAAAAACCACACACACACACACACACACACACACACACACACACAAACAGGAAAGGGAATCAAAGACTGAATGACAGAATCGGCCTTGGCATAAACTGAGCAGAGCTGGGAGATGGCCCTGGACTGTGGGTGACCCAGTGGCATCACAGGAAGAGGAGGAAGAGGAGGCAAGAGGATCGTAGACAGAAAGCAGAGGTGGAGACTGAGTCAGTGGAAGGATGCACTTGCTTTGAAGATGGAAGAAAGAGCTTTGTGCCGTACCAGTTCCTCTGGACATAGGAAAGGAACGGTGACCTCAGCACAGCTTCCAAAGGAACCAGCCCAGCCCCACCTTGGCTATAGCCTGTGGGGATGTGAGGGAACCTTGTATTGCTTTAAGTTACTAAGCCTCTGGCAATTTGTTACAGTACAGCAGGGCTTTAGGGACTGGAATAAAGCCATGCTAGATGCTAAGGGTCCTGCAGGAATTTGGAGCACTTGCTGTCTTTCGGAGCAGCCCACTTCCCAGGAATGCAGCATGTCACGTGTCTCTCAGGTCAGACCCAGTCTCCATCCCTTAGAGGAGCCAGGGTTCTCCACAGTACATCTCGGCAAAGGCCTCTCTGATGCGGACGACAGAGTCAACCTCCCAGACTTAGATGACCCCGGATCTTTATGTAGGGCTGAAGGCCACTTCCTTTCCTCCCACAACTGAGGTTAGGTCTGGCAGATGCAGTGTCAAGCACTCACAGTGTTGGCTTTAGTTCTCTTCTGGATTTGAAGTGGAAGCCGCAAGCTCAGACTGAGAGACGACCATCCAGGAAGAGCTTGGCTTATTTTAAGAAAAGTCAAATATTTAAACCATCACTACACAGCTTAAAATAATAAGGGCATTCTGCTAATGAGTTCACGTAGAACTTTATTTCCCAGAATCCATTTAGGAGTGCCTTCCCAGGGTGGCTGTCAGGCAGTCTGGTTAAGTGTGGGACTCGTCAGGGGCTCCTATCAGATGTACTCTATGAGGTGTGAGTGAGTCAATGGGACCCTTCTTCTCTACTCTCTAGAGCTTGGATTGTAACTAACAAAAAAAAAAAAAAACAAGCAAAAAGAAAAAAAATCCACCATTGGGTGTGTTTGTGTACCCTTTGATCCCAGAACTTGGAAACTGTAGGCAAGAGGAACAGAAGTTCAAAGCTAGCCTGGGCTGTATAGTGAGGCTAGCCTGGGCTACATGAGACTGTAAAGGCAAACAAGCAAATACAAATTAGACTAGCTTCAGGCTCAGCTAGATCCAGAGGTCCAACATCTCAAAAGTCTCGCCTATGTCTGTCTCTGTGCTCTGCTGTCCTTGGGGTAGGCTCACCCTCTGGAGGCCTGAGTAGCTCCTAGCCCACACTGTGATCAATCTCAGGCTGCAGAAAGCTCTGCCCTAGGCACAGGCAATGGAGTTCCATGTTGATTGTCTAGACTTGTGTCTGTAGCCACCCCTGAAGTGATCACGGTGGCTTAGCTGTGACCAAGTAGAGCCTGTGGTCACTGGATGTTCTGCTCTGTTTCTGAGATCTAGGGCCACAATTCAGCTGTGGTTTCTCAGGGACCATGATTCCCAGCACCCACCTGGCAGCTCACAGTTCAGTCCAGGGGATCCATTGCCCTCTACTGACCCCACATGGCAACTCCCAGCCATCTGTGCTTCTAGTCCCAGGGGATCCAGTGTCCTCTTCTGACCTCTTCATGCCCGATTCAGCATCAGGCATGCACATGGTGCACAGAAATTCATGCAGGCAAAACACCCATATCCATATACATAAAACATTTTTTAAGTCAGAGAGGAACAGAGGAATCAAACGGCTAAGAGAATGCCCTCAGTCCAAACTTGCCATCCACCGTGGGGGCTCCACATCCTGCCAGGGACTCTCAGAGCTCTGCCCACCTTTATCCTTGCAACTGCTCCTGATATTGGGGTTCACTGTCCCACCCCCATTCATGAGGAGGCTAAGACTCAGAGCTCCCAAGTCCTTGTTCACTCTCATCCTAGCATCTTGTCCTGAATGACCACTGCCCAGAGTTCTAGGATTGTCCAGTGGCCTAGACAGGCCTGGAAGTCACCACCTAAGCTGCCCCCCTTTGACAGAGCACCCCCATGGGAAATGCATGCAGCTAATATGTGCACCCTCACCTGGCGCAGTGACTGAATACAGAACAAAGCAGACAAGGGTGTTCTTAGTGCCTGTTGGCGTCCAGGCCTGCAGGAGCCAGTGGCAGAGCCAGGGAGGAAGCGCAACAGAGCGATGCTGGGGCTAGGTTAGGCTGAACCCTGACAGCTCCCTTCCTCCTGTAGCTGGTCACCTCCACTCAGAGATGAGGAGACTGAGACCAGGAGAAACTGAATGATGTGCCCAAGGTCACACAGCTCTGGGAAGTAGTTAGCACTGTTCAGTGGATGTCCAGTTTCTCCTGGACAAAGTGCCAAATTCCCTCCCCAGTTAAACCCTTCCAGGCTCTTACAGGACAGTGCCTGGTCTCTGAAATGCCTTTTTGTCACCATCCTCTTGGAACGATACTCCTGCTACCCCCAGCTTCAGCCTGCCCAAATTTCCCTAACCCAGCCTACAGTCCCTGCCCCACCACACCTCTCTGCCACCTGCTCCCATCAAGGCCGTGAGTGTGTGGGGTGCTTGGCTCCAGTGCTGAGAAGGACTGGTGAGTTTGAGGCCCAGAAAGTAGGCTGTCAGAGGGTGATGGCAGTGGAAGAAGTAGGCACGGATGTGTGTCCTGTGAGACGGAAAGACTCCCGGATCAGGGAGAAGTGGGGTGGTTTGCTGGAGTTTGCTGGTCTCTGCTTAGGAAACTGCTTCTGGGGACAGTGGGGAGGAAGCAAGGCTCTGGGAGGAGGCATGTGGTCAAGGGCGATGCATGTGAGGTGAAGCAGATGGATTGAGGAGGTGTCTGAGGGTGTGATTCACAGGCCTATCGAGACAGGGTAGGAGATGGACATCTGCCTGTATGGCTTCTGGGTCTCTAGCTTGGGGGCTGGGTGACCCTGTGGGAATAGCAGCACCCACTTCCAGCACATTCCAGTACAAGGTCAGTTTGACCCAGGTAGTTCACACAGGTGTGGAGGAGGTTGCCTGTTACCCTTCCGGCTGGGCAAATGGTACAA
This sequence comes from Dicrostonyx torquatus, assembly GCA_028555095.1. Lineage (NCBI taxonomy): Eukaryota > Metazoa > Chordata > Mammalia > Rodentia > Cricetidae > Dicrostonyx > Dicrostonyx torquatus. The sequence goes on from JAQHUG010000157.1 coordinate 1,152,491, forward strand.
GGAGAGCAAGGGAGATTAGATGGAAAAGAAGAAGGAGGAAGGGAAGGATAGGGAAAGAGGGAGGGCAGAGGGATGGGGGGAAGCAATTTCGTTATTGTTTATCTAAAGTCTATGGGACTGAGGACCAAGGGCAGTGAGGAAAAACGATTTTGCTCCTTCCACATTCTTCTCTCTGTGAATCCAAGTAGCAGCTCCCCTGAGGGCATTTCACATGGCCAAGTAGGTTCCAGTAGGTCCCAGACATGGGCTCTGTGCACCTCCACACTTCTGCTGCCCCACCCGATCTCTTGGCTTCTTGCAAGGAACCTGCTCACCCTATCTTCCTGAAGAGAACCTGAGTCATTCCTGGAGCACAGAAGCACAACTGGGATTGGCCCCAGTCTGGGTTTGTGGCTTCTCTAAGACAGGACCACAGCAGGCATGATTCACGCCACACCTCACTTGGTGTCAGTTCCTCTGTCTAGGAGGACCTGGGAGGACATGAAGACAAACTCTACCTTGGTGTCCTCCAGAATCCTGCCAAGGTCTTAGACACTGCGTTGAAAGAGGATATCTACTTGAGCCTAAGATGTCTGAGAGCAGAGGAAGATTCTCCTCTGTGTGGTCTCACACCTAGCCCAGGGATGGTGCATGGTAGCTAGGTGGTCCCCAGTGCATGATGGATAAGTAGACAGTTGGGTGGATGGATGGATGGATGGATGGATGGATGGATGGATGGATGGATGGTAGACAGATAGGTGGGTGAGTGGGTGGGTAGATGGACAGAGAGATGGATGGATGGGTAGATTCATGCATATATGCATGGATGTGTAGGTGGATGAGCTGATGGATGGGTAGGTTGATAAATGCATGAATAGGTGTGTGGGTGGGTAAATGGGCAGGTAAATGGATGAGTGAATGGATAGATGGGTTGGTGAATGGATGCATACATTCATAGATGTATGGGTAGGTGGGTGAGTGGTTTGGGAGGATGTGCGCATGCATACATGGATGAATAGATGAGTGGGGTGGGTGCATTCATGTGTAGAAGGTGGGAGCAGCCATGGTGGGACACCTTGCCTTGCACAAACTGTTATAGTGCAGGGACAGATCTCTGTCTATATAGTTTTATGGAATGCAGCTGTGATCCAGTGTCTACACACTGCCTGTGGTTATAGCTGAGTCCTTGTCATATGTGGATTTGCTTCGCAGACGTGTAACCAGCAGAATTGTATGTGTTCCATGCTTATAAGGTAGCCTACCACCATTGCAGCCGCAGCCCTAGAAGAAATTCTTCCTAGTCCTTTAACTGAAAGTCTTAGTTTGGGTTTCAACTGCTATGATGAAACACTGTGATGAAAGCGATGTGGGAAGAAGGAAAGTTTATTTGGCTTACACTTCCACGTCACTGCTCATTACTGAAGGAAGTCAGGACAAGAACTCAAGTAGGGCAAGAACCTGGAGGCAGGAGCTGGAGGCGAGCCATGGGTGGGTGCTGCTTGCTGGCTTGCTCATCTGGCTTGCTCAGCCTGCTCTCTTATAGAACTCAGGACCACCAGCCCAGGAGTAGCCCCACCCACAATGGTCTGGGCCCTCCCCATCAATCACTAAGAAAATGCCATACAGGTTTAGCTACAGCCTGATTTTATGGGTGCATTTTCTCAATTGAGGTTCCTTCTTCTCAAATGTCTTCCACTTGTGTCATGTTGACATCAAACTGTCCAGCTCACCAAGAATCTGCATCGCTATCTCACAGAGCCTCATCGATTCCACCTCCATTTCTGCCTCCTCAACCCACAGAGCCCAAAGCACTCACTGTCAGCTTTTACAGCAAAAGCTACCTGGTGTCTGCTCTGGGAAATGAGGTAGACATTTGACTCAGGACAGTTCAAGGTGGAAAAGGTCACGTGCCGCCTGGGAGGAGCAACACAGAGTCTCAGGGATTTGCGGTGGGGCTGGGTGGGGGGTGCAGAGTATCACTCAGAGCTGAGGAACACTAAAGTTGTTGCAGCCCTGGGACCAGCAATGTTCTGGAAGCTTCCAGACGAAACAACTGAGCAAAGTCTCTGAGGTCAGTTGGGATGCCACAGAGCAGGGAGGGAGAGCTGGCCTTTTTCCTGCCCAGTACAATGCAAAGTGGGTCCAACCCAGCATCAATTATTCATCGGAGAAGAGAGAGGAGCCGGTTCACATTGATTCCTCCTACCTTCCGGCATATTTCTGCGGTGGTCACAAGCTGAGCGGGAGCAAGCAGAGCCTGAGTAGGCATAAGGTATCTCTTGTGTAGACAGACAGAGGATCCAGGGTGGTACCCTGAGTTGTTAACAGGGAGCAAGGACCGCCTTCCAGAACCCCAGACTACCTGAAATGGCACAGTGACCTCCCGAAGGCGGGGATGAGTTGTGGATGCAGGTGCTGCCGAGCTCAGCAACCTCATAGCCGCAGTGACCTGGTACTGGGAATTTATCTGCTTAGTAAATATTTGCTGAATTGACAATAGATAGCTCTCTCTCTGCTTTCCAGACCAGGAAGCGGTGGCCCCACCAAAGGGCCCTAGAGGACATGGGAGCAAGTGTCCTGGTCCTGGTCTGTAAGAGGCTGGGGGGCCACTGTGCAGGTTTCCTTGGCAGCTTGTGGCCTCCACATTAGTACGCCAGGAAGCTAGTGTCAGGAGTCCTGGACAGTCTGGCCTGCACCAGGGCCCTCCTCAATCATCTGAACCTTGCTAAGATAGTCCCCTGGGGTTCCAGAACCAAAGGGCCACAAAGTGGGTTGCCAGAAGCAAGTTTAGTTCTCCCAGTGAGAGAGCATGGTGTGAAAGGCTGTAGCCTCCCATGAAAGCCTTGTTGCTGTGCCCTTCCTCCCTCTATGGCTCCCAGGGTTCCTGCATTCCTTGGCCTGTGGCCCCATCCGCCTCCCCACCTCCAGCCTCTGTCCCCTTGTCACCAGGCCTCCTTCCCTTCTTCCTGTGACTAACTTTCTTTGTCTCTCACAAGGACAAGTTATCATTTGGTGTAGGGTCACTCAGGGATGATCACGTTGTAAAAATCCTTCATTATTACATCAGCAGTGACCCCTGCAGTGGCCCCTTACTCCGACATGGCCACACTGGGGGGTCCAGGAAGTTTGGGTGAGAGTGTAGCTTTTAGAGGACCGCACTCAGGTGAGCCAGCTGGTGAAAGCAGACAGGATAGAAGGCTCTGCTGCTCGGCCCAGCTCCTGTGCTCGACTCCATATGACCTTTGTTGGGTCTCTCTTCTCTCCAGACGCCAGGGCCATATTTCAGGTGTCTGTGTGATTATCAGCCGAGGCTTCGGCAGGAGTGGGCTTCCCCTAGATGATGTGTTCAACAAGTCAGACACAGTGTCTGGAGTCACAGCTCTCAGAAAGCTGAGACAAGAGGACTGCCACAATGTCAAGACCAGCCTGAGCTACTGAACCTAACCCTGTTTCAAAACACTAGGTCCTGGAGATATGGTGGAGTGCTTGGCTTGGCATTCCCAATGCCACACAAAGTGGGTGTGGTGCCCACCTGTAAGCCCACGACTTGTGAGGTGGAGGCAGGAAGATCAGAAGCTAGCCTTGGCTACAGGAGATGCTGTTTC
>JAQHUG010000157.1:1156269-1171359 GCA_028555095.1 Dicrostonyx torquatus
CAGTGAGGCAGGTGTGCAGAGGGAGCGACCTTGACTTGAAGTCATTTCAGCAAAGAGGAACTCAGAGTTTCCCGTGATCCTGGCTGTTTACAGTTCAGGCTGATTAACAGTTAAGGGTATAGGTCTTACTTTTTATGACATTTATTTATGGGGGAGGGGGCTGCACATGCCACCGTGCTCATGTGGAAGTCAGGAGACAACTTACAGACCCACAATCCAGCGTGTGGGTCCCTGGGATCAAAGTCAGGTCACCAGGCTTGGCTGCAAGTGCCTTTACCCACTGAGCCAGCTCTCTAGCCCTTTGGTTATTTTTTCAAGCGAGCGAGACATTGTTGAGGGAGAAAGTAATAACAACCCAGCTTCAACTGCAATAAAATCACAATGTCTGGTACCAATCAAAAACTAGCAGGAAGCTCTGGGCATGCTTTTAATCCCAGCACTCAGGAGGCAGAGGCAGGTGGATCTCTGTAAATTCAAGACCAGCCGGGTGTACAGAGGGAATTCCAGGACAGACGAGGCTACACAGAGAAACTCTGTCTCCAAAACCAAAACCAAACAAAAATTATCAGGAAGCCAAGAAGTAAAACAAAGCAAAACAAAACAAAAAGCTGTAACCTAAAATCAGAAGAAAAACTAGTTGATGGAAACAAAGCCCAGGAAGGAAGAAAATGGCAGAGCCAGAGGAAAAACTGTCAGAATTACTCAAAGTGGCCACAGGTACTCAAGAAGGGTGATGAACTGTGAGCAGAGGTAGAAAATGAGTGAAAGCATTCCAAGGGAATTTCCTACCGTCACAACCTGCACAGAGGAGCGGGAGAGGTGGCTCAATGGTTAAGAGCACTGGCTGCCCTTCCATCAATTCCCAGCATCACTTGGCAGCTCACAATCTTCTGTAACTCCAGGGGATCCAATGCCCACTTGTGGCCTCTGCAAGTACCAGGCATGTACATGGTGCACAGACATACATGAAAGCAAAACACACATATGTGTATCTAAAAAAGCCAACAAAATCCTGCACAGCATGAGATTGACTACACAAGGGACATTGGAAAAGAAAAAAGTCAGGACTGTTGATGACTGGGACGTGGAGATCCTCCAAATCAAAGAGACAGAGGACAGAGGACATGGTGGACTAGGGGTGGAGACTGAGGACCTTTGATCTGCACGGTCCAGAAAGAAGCCTAAGAAATGGGAGGGAGATGTAAGGCGTTGTGTATCCAATGAGCGAGATTGACCCTTGAGGGTGAGAACCTCAGGCCATGGATCTGAGACTGAAGAGGGGTTGAGGAGAAACTTCAGAAAGCAGTGAGAAGAAACAGGCAGAGATGGACTAGGTAAGGAGAAGTCTCGGACTCAGTAAGACAGAAGCAGGACCAGGAGTTCAAGGCCACCTGAGGCACATGGAGAACAGGGTGAACTCCAGGCTTGGTGGTGCATACTTCTTAGATGTGGAGAAGAGGGTCAAGAGACCAGGGTCATCTTAGACCACATATCAATATTAAGACTAGCCTGGGCTACATGAGATCCCAACTCGGCAGTAATGATCTTGATGACTAATGATTCTGATGACAACAATGACAAAGAGGAACCAAGTCAGAAATCACCAAAGAAAACAGCAGCAGCCCACAGTTGTAGACTAGGCAAACGGGATGGTAAAAGGTAGGTGTAAGAAACACAAGCTGAGCGAGCTCATGGCTCACAGACTACTATCACAAGAGATGACCCAGGAAGCTCTTTAGGCAAAGCAAAAGATGGTAACTGACGTAATTTGGATTTATTTAAAAAAATGAAATATGGCCAGTTGGTGGTGGTGCACGCCTTTAGTCTCAGCACTCAGGAGGTAGAGGCAGGTGAACTCTGTAAGTTTGAGGCTAGTCTGGCCTACAAAGTGAGTTCTAGGACAGACAGCCAGGGCTATACAGAGAAACCTTGTCTTGAAATCACCTCCCCCTTAAAAAGAGTAAATATACCAGGCCAGAATGAATAAATATAATAATAAATACATGGATTAACATGAAGAATTCTCTTGTTTTAAAATAAAAGATAACCGGGGCTGGAGAGATGGCTCAGCGCTTAGGAGCGCTGGCTGCTCTACCAGAGGACCCAGGCTCGATTCCCAGTACTTACATGACAGCTCACAACTGTCTGTAACTCCAGTTTCAGGGGAATCTGACACCTTCACAGACATACATGCTGAAAAAATAGATGCACATGAAATAAAAATAAACAATTTAAAAATAAATAAATGAAAGATAACTAACCATAGAAAAATTAAGAATAGAATATTGATAGAGTTTATAATATATATTGAAGTAAAAAGTAGGGGCTGGAGCAGTGGCTCAGCACTTAAATACTGACTCTTCTTACAGAGGAACAGGGTTCAATTCCCAGTACCCATATGGTGACTCACAACCATTCTTAACTTTAGTTCCAGGAGATTCAACCCCCTCTTCTGACTTTCACAGGCAGTACACTCTACACATACCTATACATAGTCACACAGACACATAAATAAAAACAACTTATAAATAATAAATCAGTAAATATGGCAGTACAAAACACAAGAGGGAGAAATGTTAGCATTGTACAGAAAGGTTCTCAAACTTCATGTGAAGTGGTATATATTGTTTGAAAGTATACTGTTGTGAGTTTAAAATGTATCTTGTAAACTGAAGAGCAACCATCAAATAAAAGTAGAATAAGAAAACTATGCAACAATAAAGATAAAATGGAATAGTCAGAAATAGACATTTAATACAAAGAAAGCACAGTTGTGCACATACATATCAAAACAGTAGATATTTATGCTCAACTTTATTAGTACATTAAGTGTAAATGGTCTACACTCTCCAACTAAAAAGTAGAGACATTTAGTTTGTGTAAAAAATCAAGACCCTGTTGTATGTTGCCTACAAAAAGGTGAAATTGTGATCAAAATAAATAACGATGTAACAGCTGGTAGCCTTCATGTAACCATCACTGACCTATCTCAAGCTCTCTTTTTGCTTTTTATTTTGAGACATAATCTCCATAAATTGGCCAGCTGGCTTTGATCTCACATTGTAGTTCAGGTTGGCCTGGCACTTTCAATCACACTGCCTCAGCCTCAATAGCAGTTGAGATGACAGGCTTGTGCCACAAGGCCTAACCTAGTATTCTTGAAAACTGTTCAGGTCATGAACAGTAAAGAAACTCTAGCCCTAGGAATACAGGGCCACCTTTCTGCACAATGCTAAGACTGTGCACATAGAAACACCAGTTTGGGGTCACAATATTTCATTCAAATTCAGTTCCTGACACTGAGAACTTCCTGGAATTAGTGAAGAACTCTTCAACTCACACTCATCTAGTTCAGGGATAGAGTAATATGTAGATACAGTCAAACAGAGAGAATGAGGCAGAGATGGAGGTATCTGAAGGTAGGAAGAGAATAGAAAAGAAGGAGAGAAAGATCTGGAATAAAGCAGGAAGAGTGAGTGTCAGCAAGGAAGGAACTAGGTTGACCTCGTGCTCCCCTTTGGCTATCCTTGAAGCTTCTTTGTGCTCTTTGTGTCTAAAATTATACCAGTACATTCTGGAGGTCAGTAGAGAGTTTGTCACCCAAGCATGAAGCCCTGAGCTCTATCCCCAGAACTCAGAGCAACCCAGGCAGGGTGGCTTGCACTTTATCCCTTGGGTGGTGAGATGGGAGGCAGAGACAGGTGGATCCCTGGCACTCACTGCCTTGCCAATCTAGCTTTCTTGGTGAAGCTTCATGCCAATGAAAGACCAATGTTTCTGGAAGAAACCAGAGAAAGGACAGGGACCCAGCATCACTTCTGCATTCACATACCTACACATCCATGCACATTCCTGTACATACATTTTCTCAGACACACAACATTGCATCAGTACAAAACTGCCCTCACTGAAGATACGACATAAACATTTGAAAATACAGTCCTGGGGCTGTGGAGATGGCTTAGTGGGTAAGAGTGCTTGCATTGCACCCACATTAAAAAAAAAAACAAAAATAAAAAAAACCCAAACAAACAAACAAAAAACCAGGGCACAGACAGAACTGCCTGTAACTCCAACATTGGGGAGACAGAGACAGACAGACCTCAGGAGCTCACTGACCAGCCAATGCCAAGCTTTCAGCTCAGTGAGAGCCCCTGTTTTAAGACAATAATGCAGATGTGATGGGGGAAGACAACTGACATCCTGCTCCGGACTTTATGTGTGCACGAACCCATAGTCTTTCATGCATGTGCCACACAATACCCACCTATGAGGATGTGGAGGAAAGTAACACCCCCACCGCCTTCACACACACACATAGTAGGAAGGGAGAGGAATGATCAGTGTCAGGCTCACAAAAAGAAAACTTCAAAATGAGCCCAGCATCTCCTGTGGTGCCAGGTATGAGGCTTAGTGGGTCAGGCTGAAAGACTTGGGAAGCTTCTGTGTGATACTGGCAAGAGCAGTGGTACATGGGAGCTCCTGGTGTGATCTGGGAGCAGGAATGGATCCAAGGGAGGTCCTGGTGTGATCTGGGAGCAGGAGTGGAACCACGGGAGGTCCTGGTGTGATCTGGGAGCAGAAGCAATACATTCAGTAAAAGTGAAGGGGAAGTCTGGCTGGAGCCTGGAGCTTGAACAATGGCATGTCAGTGCTGGCTCACGAATTCTGACAGTCCAGAAGATGCTAATATGGGGGACTCAGCTGGCTATGCAGAAATTCTACCCATCCACTCCCAGAATCCAAACCTATTGTAAAATCGAAGAATCATTGAAACTACATGCAGAATGGTGACTGCCATACACTGGAACTCTTCAGAGGCACAAGAGTGGGAGAGAGGAAGGAGTGGGATGTGAGCAGCCAGGCCTTGATGGGACATGAAGACAAAGTGGACTGAATAACTCTTTCCTTTGCTCTGGAGGTGATGGAAGGCATGCCACTGAGCCTAGCACCTAGTCCTGTCATCTCACCTGCTTAGGAAATCAGAAACAGGAGGATGTAAAGTTCAAAGCCAGACCAAGCTGCATAATGAGTTTAAGACCAGGTTGAACAGCTTAGTGAGATGGTGTCTCAAAATGGAAACTAAAGAGAGTTGGGTGTAACTAAGTCATAGAGCCATTTGCCTAAGCATGCACAAGGTCCTAGGTTTAATCCCCAGTGCTGCAATCATCAGTCAAGTCTTCTTTATTAAGAATAACTTCTAGCCGAATGGTGATGGCACACACTTTTAATCCCAGCACTTGGGAAGCAGAGGCAGGTGGATCTCTGAGTTTGAGGTCGGCCTTGTCTACAAAGCAAGTTCCAGGACAGCCAAGGCTACACAGAGAAACTCTGTCTAGAAAAAAAATGAAGAGAGAGAGAGAGAGAGAGAGAGAGAGAGAGAGAGAGAGAGGAGAGAGAGAGAGAGAGCTCACTAAAACACACCCATACATACCAAGTAAAATATTTTTAATTTAAAGAATCAGCCATAACCTGATGTTAAGAAAAGCAAAATGATCAAAGCGTACACTGAGGTTGGTGGAATGGCTCTTGTAGAGGACCCAAGTTCAGTTCCCAGCACCGACATGATAGCTCCCAACTGCCTGTAACTCCAGCCCCACATGATCCAATGCCCTCTTCTGGCCTCCACATGCACCCACAGACTTGCCCATACACACATAGAGAAAAATTTACATCTTTTTTAAAAAGGACTCTGTTTCCGTTTTGTATCCGTGAAGAATCTTTCCAGCCAAGAACAGACACGAAGGAGAACTCTCTGCGCTCTGTTCACAGGGTCCAGTTGCTCTTGTCCTTCGTGTGCTGTGACTTTCTGACACGAGATTGATGAGCAGATAGTAAAATCATCACACTGAACAAGACTCAGAAAGGCAGGAGAAATGAAGGATTCCTGTCTCGGAGGCACGCCCAGGCCTAAGGCAGAGGGGCTGGACTTTTAATCTGGGATGTCAGAGGGGGAGGAAGAGAGGAATATCTGATCCTGAGAACCAGTTTTACAAACTGCAGTTTACAGGCAGTGTCTGGCTGGTCTGACACTTTTTGAAACAAACTGTATCTTTGCGAAACAAATGTTTTAAATACCCGCAAAGCCGGTTTCCTGATGCCTTCAATTCACAGGGCTGTGCGCCCGCCTGTCCTCTCAAAGTTCTCTCAAAGCCTAGGTGTCCAGAGTAAAAATAAAGTAACTTTCCAAATATTTTGGTGAAAATAGAAACTTTCCATTTCTATGGGATATTATTTTCGTCTTCCATCTGTACTCAGAAGTAAAACAAAATATTAAGGCTTAATTCCATTTTATTTCAACTGTTTAACTTTGCCCCTGAACTTTGAGATAAACATTTACCCAAAGTGAACCTGGTGGATTTGAATTTTTGAAACATAGTAAACACTTCCCTATGTAATAACCTACCTCGTTCCTATAAACGGTATCAATTTATTAGATGTTTCAGCTTCTTTTAAGGTTGAATAAAGTTTGACTCATATACAAATTTTTATTCATAAGATCAGTTTATACTCCCACCCCAACTTTCTTTCAGACTGGTTATAGATGCCGTTCTGCACTCAGTTGTGCCATATCTAGGTTAAGGAATCAGGGGATGTGGTTTATTGATTGGATGTAAGATTAAATGTTAGCTAGAAAACTGGCTCAGCCATTAGGAGCAGCTTACTTCTCTTGTAGAGGACCCAAGTTCAGGTCTCAGTGCCCATGACAGATGGCTCACAACTGCCTGTAACACCACTCTTTTCTGGCCTCCAAGGGTACCTGCATGAGCACATGCATGCATGCTTGCGTGTGTGTGTGAGCACACACACACGCACACACACTCACACACTGCATAAAAAAGTCCAGGCCTTGCCGTGTCCTTGTTCTGCGTCTATGGGAGAGGAGGCACTAACATGCAGTCCCCCTTCTGGCCACTAGGTACAGTCTTGTACATGTGCAGTCCCTCTCCAGTCATTAAGTGTGGTCTTATGCGTGTGCAGTGCCCCCTCCAACCACCAGGTGACATCTTGCGCACATGCACCTCTCCTTCTGGTCACTAGGGGCTGGTCTTTTTACTTATGCAGTTCCCTTTGTGGCCTCTACATGCACCTCTCCTTCTGGTCACTAGGGGCTGGTCTTTTTACTTATGCAGTTCCCTTTGTGGCCTCTAGGTGCTGTCTAGTGTACACAAGCACCTTCTTCCAGCTGATCTGTGGATCAGGAAACTGTATCTCTGAGGGCCTTACCACCACATTAGAGAGTGGACAGACAGGATCCTGGCCTGGTGTTTGCCAGAGGAAACAGGTTCTTCTTGAATGTCAAGGGCTCTACCTGGTCTCCCTATGTTGCATGTGGACACCTGGCCACGTGTGTTTTCTTCCCAATCCAAAGCTGTTTGCTCCTGGCCATTGCCACCAATGATGCCTCTGACTGAGTTCTGGAGGCTTGTGTGGACTTGGCTGTGATGCCTGGCAGGAGTGACCTAAGACTCACAGAAGTGACAGAAGCTGGGCTTGGCAGGTAAGTGCAGCAGTGTGCAACAGGATTGGATCCTGGGTTCCTGCTGCCTGTGTTAACTGCTGCATCTTGTCCCCTGGCAGGGCTGGCACAGTCCTCCAGGACTTCGCCATTGGAAAATCAGACTGTGAATTTAAATTTGACCCCTCACGGCCAAGTGAGCTTGGGCAAGTGTCCCGGTTGTTTCGAAAGTTGTCTTTTCTCAGCTATCTCAAAAGCTGTCTTTTGTTTGTTTGCTCTAATTTTGTAAGGCAAATTTTTACTCTGTGTAGCCCAGGCTAGCATTTTATTCACATCAATCCTCCTGCCTTGGTGTTCTCAGTACTTGAATGACAGGTATGACCCACCATGCCAACCTTAAAGTTGTCTTGAAGGACTGGGTGGATGGTTCCATTGGTAAAATGCTTGCCATACAAGTATAATACAAGGGTTTTAGTGCAATCCTAGAACCCACATGAAATACCAGGTTAGGCAATGCTTGCCTGTAATCTTAGCATTGGTCATAGCAAGACCCTGTCTCAAAAGTACAGTAAATATATTGATTAAGAGTTAAGGATGCAGGGCTGATGGGATAAAGGCCCTTGCTGCCAAGCCTGATGACCTGAGTTCAATTCCCGGGACCCTCATGGTGAGGAAGGTTGCCTTCTCACCATCGTGCCCACACATACAAAATGAATAAAATCACATTCTCATATACATGAAAGCTAAAGGAAAAAATGTGGAATTTATCTCAGTGGAGACTATTTTGTCTTTGAGCCCCAGAGCCAAAAGGAAAATCACAATTAGGTTAACTGGAAGCCATTTCCCACCCTATTCCAGGGCTGTTTATGTAAGACATTTTTATTTCTTCCTTAAACATTTAGACAGTTTCACACACGGATCCAGATGGGCCTAAATTTTCCTACATGGGAAGGGTTTTAGTGAGAAATCAGACTTGCCTTTTAAATATAGCCTGCTGGGTTAATTATTGATGGGTTTTCTAGAACTCTGTGTCTGGTTCTTATGCGGTCTTTGCAGAAGCCCTAGTAGCTCTGCTGTAGGGTCTGTAGTAGTGTCTGCTTCCTCCTTTTTGCTGTTGGTCATTTGTACTTTATTTTACATTAATGTTCTTTTTCTCTCTGTGTATTGTATGAGTATGTGCATGTGTGTGTAACCTCTCTGTCATATGAAGTATCTGTGTATGCATATGTGTGTGATACATGTGTGAACATATGCATATGTGTGTGGCATGTGTGCATGTGAGCATATGTATGTATGATCATGTGCATATGTGCATGGGTATGTGTTATGAGTGTTTGTGTGCATATGTATATGCATATGGGTATGTCTATTTGTACATATGTGTATATGTCTATTTGTATATGTGTATAAGTGTGTGCATATATACATGTTATGAGTGTTTGTGTGTATGTGTATATGTATATGAGTATGGGTGTATATATGTGTATGAGTGTGTGTGCATGTGTATATGAGTATGAGTGTGGGTGTGTGCATATGTATATGTGTATGAGTGTGTCTGTGTGTCTGTGTATATGTTATGAGTGTTTTTGTGTGCATATGTATACATGTATGAGTGTGAGTGTGTGTGAATACATGTACATGTGTATGTGGAGGGGACAGCCTGGGTTACTCTATGTCTCTGTGTAGCCTTGGCCATAAGTAGCTTTGTAGAACAGGCTGGCCTTGAACTCGTAGCAATCCACCTGCCTCTGCCTCCCAAATGTTGGGATTAAAGGCATGTGCCACCCCTGCCTGTCTGCCTCTTATGTTTTGAGACAAGGTCTTATGAGCCAGGATTGCATTGATTGGTTAGACTGGCTGGCCAGTGAGCTCCAAAGACTCACCTGTCTTTTAATCCCCATCTTGGACCCAGGTCACAAATAACCCTACCCTGCTAACAGGCCTGAACACAGCCTGCTGAGGCCCTTACCTGGGTCCATCCTCCCAAAGGCAGATCACAGCTCACAGGGAGTCCCGGGGGGAAACCTGTGGACAGCTAGAGGGAGTGAGCGTCTGTGATAGGACTTGGATATGCTGGTTCCTGGCAGCCTAGGTGGGCAAAAGAGAGTAAGAGTGGACATGGCACCCTCGCTAACCTACCAGCACACTAGGAGACATACGATGCTTGAGTGGAGCCTCTCTGTCATACAAAGTTGTGTCTGTGTGTGAACATGTGTGTGTGTGTGTGTGTGTATATGAGCATGTGAATGTGTGTTTGCATGTATATGTGATCATGTTCATGTGTGCATATGAGCATGTACAATTGTGCATGCATGTATGTGCATGTGTATATATGTGTGTGTGTGTATGTAGGCCAGAGGTCAGCTTCTGGTGTTCCTCAGGAGCTGTTTATTTTTTGAGACAAGGTTTTTCTCTCTAGCTTCATTAGGTACCTAGAACTCCTGGGAATCCTCCTGTCTCTGCCTCTCACTGTTGAGATTACAAGTGTAGGTAGCCAGCCTGGCTCTTTATGTAGTCATGTAAAGATTGAACTCAGATCTTCTAACTTGCAATGTGTCCTAGTTAGCTTTGACTGTTAACTTGATGGCAGACTAGAGTCACCCGAGAAGGGAGTCCCAGTTGAGGAATTGCCCAGATCAGATTGGCCTGTGGGCATGTCAGTGGGGGACTGTCTTGATTGTTCATGGGTGTAGGAGGGCCCATCCCACTGTGGGCAACACCATTCCCTAGGCAGGTGGTCCTGGTTTGCGTAAGAGAGATAGCTGAGCATGAGCCTGAGTGAGACTGACCTCACTCAGTGATCACCCTCAATGGGAGACTGTGACCTGTATGCTGGAACCAACCTTTCCCTCCTCTAACTGTTTCTGGCTGTAGTTTTCTCGCAGTGACAGGATGTACTAGGGTCAAGTGTTCTATCCCACAGTGCCTCTGAGTCTTCCATGTCTGGTGTCTCACAGAGGCCTTTGTACTACTGTTCTTTGCTCACTTTGACTCTCATCAGAGGCAATACTTCCATCCTTACAGCAGCTCCGTGCCTAGCATTGGCTCAACGTGGGGTGACATGATAAACCACTATGTGTATGTAAAAAGAACATTGATTCTGTACAGTGATTCCTTGTCATTCTACCTTTTACTGAAAGTGTTGTGTTAAATAAATAGCAGAACATGTCATCATGACAACAGATTTCTATTCATTCTTTGAGTCTCTATTTTATGTGTTTTGAAGCCTTCATTGTTGCTTTGTTTGTTTCTTTGAAATAAGTCCTCAGTGTATAGCCCAGGATAGCCTCGACCTTGCTATCCTCCTGCATCAGTCTCTCAAGTGCTGAATGATGGGCACACCCCATCATGCCTGACTCAAAAGTTTTGACTTCTGAATTTTTAACTTTACAATGGTGACGTGGTCACATGAATCTGATGGAAATCACAGTTTCAATTTGTCCTTCCTCAAAGTAGCTTTTGTCTAAGCCACTGCTGTGGGCGGCAGTGACCCTAAGCTATGGCTTCTCATAAGCTAGAGATCAGGAGAAAAGCAGGTGAGTACGTGGTGTGTTGAGGCCAGGAGGGGCCAACACTAAGGAAGTTTTAAAAACCTTCAGTTTGGGATATTTTGAATGTGCAGTGGGTTTAAGCTGTAATTCCACTGGGCTGGAGAGATGTAAGGTGTGTACAGGTCAGAGGACAACTTGTGGGAGTTGGTTTTCTCCTTCCATGTGAGTTCCGGGAGTCAGACTTGGCTCAGCAGTCTTGGTGGCAAGCGCCTTCACTCAGTGAACTCTCTCCCTGGCCCTCCGGTCACTTTAGATCTAAATTCCCCCTTTCGCATGTTTGCCAGTGCTAGTGATGAATGTAGGCCTGTTTGTCTGAAAGCATCTCAAGCTCACCTTCATATTTGGAGGAGCTTGTCTCTGGACAGAGATGCCTTGGTCGGCAGTTCTTTCCTTTCCACAATTGATAGCTACAGTCGCTTATGACTTGGTCAGTGACAGAGTGCACATGTGCGCACCCAGGACTGTGGTTCCCCAAGAACATGAGGTCAAGATGCCCTGTATGACTGTGACTAAATCATTATTTAGGCTACTCTTCCCTATGTGATAAAATACCCTGACAAAGCAAGCTGGGTGAGAAAGAGTGTATTTGGCTGGTGGGCCACAGTACAGCCCATAAGGACAGCTGCACATGAGGCAGCTTGTCATGTCAGGAGACCATGGAGACCATGGTGAACAAGTGCAAGAGCTCAGCCTCCCCCGCCCCTTTTTATTTAGCCCAGCCCAGGGAATGATGCCGCCCACAGTGGGCAGGTCTCTTGCCTCCATTAACACAAGGTAACCCCCCTCATGTGTGCCCAGAGGCCCCTCTTACAGAGAAATCTAGGTCTCAATTGAGAGGAGCTGTAACAATCACTCAGCATCCTGTCTCTTCAGACATGAGTCATGACGTCATCATCACTCTGTTGTCCTTGGCTTCCATAGCTTCAGTGGAACAGTCAGCAAAGTCAATATCTTTTCTCTTTGGCTTTGTTGAAGCCTTTTCTCCTTGTTTGCCTCTTCGTCATGGTTACAGTGTGAATCTGACCTCACCCACTCCACTCCACTCCCCTGCCTTCTACATACACACCAGATTCACATTTTTGAACACTTGGCCCCCAGTAAGTGACAGTATTTTGGGAGGTGACAGGCTGGTTAGCAGAGGTAAAGCTGTAACATGAGGCTACAGCAGTGGTTCTCAACCTGCCTAACACCTGTGACCCTTTCATACAGTTCCTCGTATTGTGGTGACCCTCAACCATAAAATTATTTCCTTGCTACTTCATAACTGCAATTGTGATACTGTTTTTAATTATAATGTAAAGATTTTTGAAGGCACAGATTTGTTGGGGGTTGAGAACCATATAGTGTCTCCTGATCCATTGTGATGGGCCTTGTAACAACCTCCCACTGCCCAACCAAAAACCTTCCTGCCACCATTAGCGCCATCCATGCCGTCCCCAGCAGGGAGCCTTGAGCAGGGGTAAGCGCTTCTCCCCTAGGCAGTTTTCACCAGGTATTTTCTCCAGAATCAAGGAGCAAACTGCCTAGCACCCCCACCCAGACTGCGTCCTGCCTCCACGGCATCCTCCGAGTCCAAGAGCTTCTCCATCAGCACTCACGTGGCTTCGTGGCGTTCATCAGCTCTGCAGTTCTGAGCCAGGCTCTCCTCCCTTTCCCGCAGCCCACCCTCCCCTTCTCTTCCTCAGCCTGGGCAGTCCTGCCTCCCCTTTGGCTTTCAGCTTTCAATACTACCATTCTCTTCTGAAACATCTTTCTGGTCAGTGATTTCTTCCTATCTATCCAGTCTGACGTCCCCTCTGTCTCTCCCACTCTAAGTTTTGGTTTGAGAGTTCATGTTTGGTTCTGTTTGTGGATTACAGTCCACCATGGGGTGGAAGGGTGCTACACTGGGGTCTGCCCTTAGTCCCCTTTTATTATCCTTACTTTTATTTATCACAATTCTTTACTATTTGGTGTGGTTTTCTGACACTTAAGTGATGGACTGATTTTGAGATAGAGCTTTTCTGTGTAGTCCTGGCTATCATGGAACTTGCTCTGTAGACCAGGAGCTCAGAGATCTGCCCACCTCTGCCTCCTGAGTCCTGGGAAAATTAAAAGACTTGCACCACCATGTCCAGTGATTTTGTTTATTTTCATTGTATCTTGTTACATGAGGAGAAAGGAGAAGCACAGGGTGATATCCAGCCTGACATTATGTCTGTGTTGAATGGCAGTATAGGACACGGCTCTCGTTCCCCAGGCTGAGCTCCACGGTCTGGTCAGAACAAGGCCAGCCTCCCCTTTGAGGTCCAGTGCCCAGCAGCCTTCCAGCCAGAGGGAGTTTCTTCGTCTGCTTTAAAGATAAGCTAAAATTCATGGTAATGCAGCTCTTACCAGAGGTCAAGACCCTGTGCTGGGAAGGGAGCCGGCCGGGTACTCCGGTGTCCGCTTACGTGATAAGGGATGCTGTGTCCTAAGAGCTGTATGCTTGCCGAATCATGACTCAGACCCCACCCACCTGTGTCTCTCGCCTTTTTTTCTGGAGAAATACAACCTGACTGTGCCTGCCACTCTGTCTTTGTCTCTTTTGGTCATTTTCTTATGGTCCTGTCCAGTCCTCATCAGTGCCAGCTGACATGAGATGATTCCACAGGTGCAGGCTCTCAGACGGTCTTGTTCTCACCCTCTGTCTCCTGTCTGAATCCTGCTCCCTCATCTCAGACTTTTCCTCCTTTCTTTGATTCTTTTTTCTTTTTTTATCCCAGGAGATGATGGCTCGATGCTTTGGGAGTAAGCAGGGGCAGGCGTGGGGATCCTCCCCCGGCATTCTCTCCCAGCACACGGTGGTTGTTTTGTGTTCAAAGCTGAGCCTGGCTGTGGCTGCAGAGATTCTCTGGCCTTCCCCAGCAGAGGATGGGGTGGACCAAGCCCTGCCTTCCCTGCCCCATCAGTGCAACCTAGGCTGACTCAGGGGATTGGAGTCCAGTGAGAAGTATTGGGTCTGTCAGTGGGAGGGGGTCTGGAGAATTCTGCCCCTGGAACAGAGGCTGTGGGCCATCGGCCAGCCTTCTGCCTCTGCACAGCATGTACCAGGAAGAGTCTGTGTCTGGTACTCACTCCCCCACTGTCCCTCTGCTGGTTCCCCAGGGACCAGATTCTTATCTGAAAAGCCGCCTTCTCAGGCCCCCAGCCGCTCCTGGTGGAGCTTAGCCTTAACCCTTCTCTTCTTCATCTCTCCTTTGTTCTGGGGTTTTCAGATCAAGGGGAACATTAAGATAGCTCCTAGTCAGACAGGTGTCAGCCCCCCATCTCTGGTACAGCTGCCTCAGCGGTCAGGGCAGTGGGCAGGGCAGGGCTGGGTTAAGTCAAGCCAGACCAGCAGGACCAAAAGGACTTCTTTGTTCCTTTTCTCCGTTCTCCTTCCTTCTTCCCTTTCCCTTTGCCGCTGTGGGAATTTCTTTACTTTCTCCATCCCAAGATGCCTGTGGACCTGACGTGGTAGCATAGCCAAGAAAAGAGAGCCATTTACACTCAAGTATAAATTATATCAAGACTGCCCATTCTCAGAATATTTGTTGTCTAAGTCTCAGTGGGGAATGAAAAACTTTGGACTACATTACAGATGTTCCAGGGCATAACAGGAAGAGATGGAGGGGGCTGATCTTGGGAAGGAACTTCCAGAGCCCTGGCAGTCGTGCGTACAAGCTGCCCCGAGTCCTGGCTTGATTTGCTCACAATTCATGTTCCAGCACAAGGATTTTGAAAACACATGGCTGAGAGACTAACTTGGAGCCTGGACAAAGGTGGGGAGTGGAGGGAGCTGGGCTGGATAAGACCAAGGAGTGTTCTAGGAGACCCCACTAAATCTTTTGTTGTTTTTTTTTTCCCTCCTGAAGGAGAGATCCATGTGGCCCCAAGCATTTGTGGAGTGTTTATGTGAAGTAGGCAGAGCAGTCTCTGAACTCTACAAAGCCACATGAGGAGGTAATGACGGCTCTGGGGGCCTCTGGCCCTGGGTCATCACAGAGGGGCTCACCCAGGCTGGGTTTTTCCAGGTTAAGCACCCCCTTTTTCTTTTTCTTTTCTTTTTTTTTTTTTTTT
>JAQHUG010000157.1:1172609-1197303 GCA_028555095.1 Dicrostonyx torquatus
AAGAAAGAAAGAGTGAGCAAGCAAGCCATTTACTCTAGCGCTAGGGAAGGCCACTGGGCTGTCTGACCATGGGCCAGATATGGCAGGCAACTGCCACCAGCAGCCTCCACGACTCTCAGCACCACCTGAAAATGTCAAGACAACAAACTGTCCTGTCTTGGAGCTGTCAAGTGTCCTGTAGACAGATGGCATTTAGCAGCCGGTTTTTCTCCATCCTTTGCTTGTTTTCCTTTAAGAAAGAGTCTTAGTAAGTTTCCCAGGCTAGCCTCTAACTCACTGTGTAACAAAGGCAGGCCTAATGCTCTCCATTCTCCTGCCTCAGCACTTGAGACTGAGGTCTCTGGTCTATGTGGCATACGGCTTCCTTCCCACAGATGTTTTACACCACATTAGCAAGATCCTGCTGGAACCTGAGCATAGGTTCCACGGGAGAGGATGAAGGGCCCTGCTCTCCTGAACCTGAGAGAATACTGGCAGGCTGGCAATAAGTCTCAGGCTCAAAGGAGGGGCTCCACTTGGCACAGGGCTCCCCATGGTACAGAGGGACAGAAGCCTCAGACATGAGTTTGGATGGGAGTTATGTGGCTTCTCAGGTTCATTTATAAAGTGAATCAGATTTTGGCTTCTAGGCTTGAGTCCCTGGAATGAGTATATAAATGAGAGAGAGAGAGAGAGAGAGAGAGAGAGAGAGAGAATGAACCAGCAATCTAGCCAGTGAATAGATTTGATTAAGGTACCTGTGAATGACAGTTGTTGACAGAATAGGCAGATACCTCTCTGGGCCCACTCAGCCCTGCCTGACTCCCACCCAGGTACCAGGGAGAACTCGCAGTCCACGCTGGGGACAGGGATCCTACAGCAGCCCCACCCTGATGTAGAGGGGAGACAGCTGGTGCTGTGTACACTGGAGCCACATGCAGGCTCCTATGTCCTGTGTGGGCCTTGCACTTCTGTCACAGACCAGGTGGTAGCCGGGCCAATGGGTGGGCTTTGTAATAAAAGAGTGTTCTGCCTAAGGATGTCAGGATTGCTCCTGCAGACAGCCTTGAGACAAAGGTAGCTTCCTCTAAATTAGTACAACCTAGATCAAAATCTGATGATTAATAAGAGGCGCCAAACATGCCCATGGGACATGTGATGGGGCAGTTCTGATTTCTCCCTGATGAGCGAATGGACTTCAATCAAGTAAGTTCCCAGCAGAAACCATAGAAAGCCCTGGACCATGGAGACGGAGAATAGACTAGAAAGCTACACGCCTAGTTTCGCTTGAACAGCTAGGAAAGACTCCCAGCTGAGGTGGTTTCTAGTCACATGTGACCTGCAGCCTGGGAAACATGTCTTGCCTGGACCAAGAATCTCTGAGAATATGAGATGGTGAGCATGTATCCAATCCGTAGAAAAGAGAAAACAGAAAAGCATTCTATTAATGAGCACTATTGAAGACAGGCTGAAATTTAATTTTTAAAAATCTGATGGGTTGCATAAAATGCATCGTTCGTTTGACCTGGTTATTTTTATTCCACTAATGTGACTGCCAGAGCATGTGAAAGCTGAACAGGGCTTGCTGTGGTCCCAGCGACTGACATAGTTTGGAAAGTCTTGTCAAGAGAGTGAGGTTCTTGGTGCCAGAGACTTAGAGCTTCTGATGCCCCAGTCCTGGCTGGGAAGGACTCATGGCCTTGTTAGTGGGAATGTCATCGTCATTGGGTTCTTATGTTCCTCCATCCGTGCAGTCCCCTCGGATGGCACAGGAGACCTTCCTCCTGGAGGGCGAGCACAGCGCTGGTGGAAGGCAGGGAAGTTTTTACTCTTTCAGTCTGGGGTGGAAGCCTGCAAGCAGTGAGGCTCTGAGGGCTCACCCAGCTGGAGTCTGGGCCATCCATGCTCTTCCTGGGCAAGGTGGTGCAGTACACCCTGCTACCCAGGCAGGGCTTCTGATGCCATTGTGTCACCATGCTGGAGACCAACCTGTCATTCCCACTTCATCAGATCACGGAAGAGAGAAAGCTAGTGATTCTGGCCCTGAACCTTTCATGGCCCTTCCCTTACAAGGTTCCAGGAGGGGCAGGGTGTGAATCTACTCATAGACAGCCATAATCAGGGCAAAACCACGAGTTAATATTTGCAGAGAGCTTAGCGCAGGGCCAGCTCGAATAAGACAGCTTGTTAAATAAATAAGCATAAATGGAGAAAGCACACAGGCTGCCAAACGCCAGAGCACAGGATGCCTGTGGCTGAGGGAACAGGCCTGGTGGGGCAGCAATGAGTCCAGGCGCCTGGGAAGAGGGAGCCAGGGCTGGTGGAACTGAGCTGAGTCAGTGTCCCCAGCCCCACAAGAAAGGCTCCCGGGAGGAGGCGACAGGAGGCTGGAGAGTCCTAGCCTAGCCTGGGCACATTTTCAAAAGAAATTTTTTTGTGAGTTCCCAGGGATCGAAATGAGCCAGACACAAGCAGAGGTTGGACCTTCCCCTGAAATCGACCCCTCCCATCGACTCCGCAGACTCTGCTGGAACAACACAATCCCCTTACACTGAGCACTCAGCTTTGGCTGCATTCCTAGTAGCAGTGGCCACTGCTGGGCGCTGATGTCATGGGAGGGAAGGAAATGATTGACATCAGTCTCCTGCTAGCTCAGGGATGAATCCCCCAGCAACAGCCTCCTCTAGATCTTTATACACCCAAGTTCACTTTTAGCAGGCCATGTCATCTACTTTGTTTGGCATCTGTTTGGTCCTTCCATGAGATACCACCAGCTGTGACTCATAGGTGGCTCACTTTCCCCTTGTTCCTGTCCCTATTCTCAGGCTGCTGTGAGTTACCAGCAGTTCTTAAGGCCCCCTGATTGCCCCCACTGCTTTTGGTACATTTATTGATATAGTACAATGGTTCTTAACTGGTAGGTCATGACCCCTTTGGGGGATTGCATATCACATATTTACATTATGATTCTTAACACTGGCAAAATTACAGTTAGGAAGTGGCAATGAAAATAATGTTATGGTTGAGGTCACCACAACATGAGGAACTGTATTAAAGGATCACAGAATTAGGAAGGTTGAGAACCTTTGGTTTAGTGTGAGTATGTGTGTATGTGTGTGTCGTGGCTGAGGAAGTGTGTGCATGTGTGTGTATGAGTGTGTGTGTGCATGCATGTGTGTGTGTGAATGCCATGTGGAGACCAGAGGACAATTTGCTGTAGTCAGTTCCCTTCTCAGCAATATGGATCCCTGGGGTTGAGCTTGGGTCTGCAAGTCTATCTGCAAGCGGTTTTACCTGCTGAGCCATCCTGCTGGCCCAAAGAATTTCCTTTGGTGAAGAGAACTGTAAGGCAGATTTATTTATTTATTTATTTTGAGGTACAGTGGTCAAGTTTAGGGATGAGGGCTGGAGAGAAGGCTCAGTGGTTAAGAACTCTTCCTACTCTTGCTGAAGGCAGGAGTAGTTCTGTTCTCAGCACCCACACTAGGCAGTTCACAACTTTCTGTACCTCCAGATCCAGGGATCTGATGCCCTTTTCTGGCCTCAGCAGAGAGCTGCACTCATGTGCACACATCCACACATAGACACTCACATATACATAATTAAAAATAAAATAGATCTTTAGGTTTAAGGATGTAAAGGGAATTTAACGAATTAAAGTCAAGGCCACACACATGCTGGTGAGTGAGTTTTTGTTGTTCTGAAACAGATTCTCATGTAGACCAGGCTGCCCTCCTATTCACTATGTATAACATAACCTTGAACCTTTGATCCTCTGCTTCCACCTCCTGAGTGCTGGGATCACAGGATACATTGTGGAGCCTGTCTTTCTGTCTTTTTTTTTTTTTTTAAATGCAGTGCTGGGGATGGAACTCGGGGCTTTGTGCGTGCTGGGTAAACACTCTACCAACATAGCCTCATTTACCAGCCCTTAGGCACCTAAGAAATGCAGAACTCTACCCGAGCGCTGCTATCTGCCTGACCTCTAACATCTGTGCATGTGTACACACACACACACACACACACACACGATTCTCAGTAGGGGATCAGCAGACCCTGGTGAAAACCAGCCTTACTCTCCTGCCTGACCTTTAAGCTAAGTGCATTGGCTCTCAAGCCAGTGACAAGTGTGGTTCACTCATCAAGGGTGACCTCAGAATGGCGGCCAACCTGGGGGCACTTCAAAGATGTCTGACAAGGTCTTGAGACAGCTTTCAGTTATCACAGAGGAGGCAGCAGGAGAAGATGCTACTGGATTCTAGGAGTAGAGACGACTAAGGACATAAGATGGCCCTGAGGTCCAAGAATAGTCCCATCCCAAATGCCATGAGAGTGTTTTAGTTACCTTTGCATCCTTGTTACTTGAGCACAATTTGAAGGGACAGAGTGTTTGCTTGGGCTAACCACATCAGAAGTGCCCATCATGTCGAGCAGAATGCTCATTTCACAACAGACAGGAAGCAAAGAAGGAATCTCTGAAAGGAATAAGGCCCCATGGACACTCCCCTCATGACTTACTCCCTTCCTCTAGCCCCTGTCTCCTATCTCTCAATACCTCCTAGCCATGCCATGGCTAGGTTATAAACCCATGAAGACATCAATCCACTGAGTAGGTCTGAGCCATTAGGATGCAATCATCTCTGGAGACATTTTTGTGTAACTTTTCCTGGGGAGATGTGAGCAAATGCCCATTCACCCTAGATAGAGCACTGGCAACAGACCAAGGAAACCATTCCACCAGAGTCTAACTCAATTGACCAGTAACTTCACTGGGATAACTTAGAGGCATATATGTGAAGAGGTACTTGTTGGAGGGAGGGAGGGAGGCTGCTTGTTTGTCCCAGCCACCCAGAACCGAAATAATCACACAGAAACTGTATTAATTGAACCACTGCTTGGCCCATTAGCTTTAGCTTCTTATTGGCTAACTCTTACACGTTAGTTTAACCCATTTCTGTTAATCTGTGTATGGCGACGTGGCTGTGGCTTACCGGCTAAAGTTCTGGTGTCTGTCTCTGGCAGGGCTACATGGCGTCTCTCTGACTTCGCCTTCTTCTCCTAGCCTTCAGCTTAGTTTTTCCCACCTGCCTAAGTTTTGCCCTGCTATAGGTCCAAATCAGTTTCTTTATTAACCAATGGTATTCACAGCATACAGAGGGAAATCCCACATCAGGTACTTAAGCAGGAGCATGTGGCTCAAAGAAGGTTGCATCACTGAAAAACCCACCCCAGCATGAATCACAGACAGCTCAGGAGAGCAGTATCCATGGAGCTCCCTGCATGACTTGCATGCAAATATCTAAGCCAGTGGGGGAGTCTCCTTTCCCCAGCCACTGTTCTGCTTGTATAACCTTTGGGAAGGGCCTTGTGAATCCTGTAAGTTTTAGGATCTTCCTAAGTCTTGTGAGTTTCCTTTATTGAGTCCTAAGGAACTCCTGGAGAAGGAATATTTCAATTGGGAAAACCCTGCTGTATTATAATCACCTCACAGAGACACCCAAAAGTGCATTCTACCAATCTCCTAGGTGACTCTCAATTCACCACAATTGACTGCCCCTTTAGAGCCATCTAGGAAGGGACCTCTGCTGAAACAGCCCCTGACACAGAGATCACCAGCGTCAGGATTCCAGATGTCTCATTTTGCAAAGAAGGGACTGAGGCATGGTGAGGCTTGGCAGTCGGTTACAGGCAGTCAGGTTCTGGTTTGGGACCAGGGTCTTTGTGACCAGGTATTGCCTCTCTCTGGCAGAAGCCCTCCTCTGTCTTGACTTTGTAAGAGCTCATTGGCTCCTTGCTCTGAGCTGTAGATGGCTTTGTGCTCAGACAGGTGGTGTAGGGCAGGGCAGAGGGTGATAGACTCCTTCCGTGTGGGCCAAGCCAAGACAAAAAGGCCATGGGAAAGGGTTCCCTCCAAGCCTTGCACAAGGCAGGTTCTCTCCTCCCTTCTTCACTTCCTGCTCCCCCTACACACACACACACACACACACACACACGCGCGCGCACAAAGACTCAGAAATGTCAGCAAAGACACAGGTGTTTGTTGGCTCCTGGCATCAAACACCAGTCAAGGGTGATTCAAGAAGGCAAGACGTACATTGAGGGCCGGAACTTCTCAGCATAAAGAGCACCCTGTGGCCTTCCAGCAAGGCTATGTTAACTAATTAATGAGGGGATTAGTCTTGATGACAGAAGCTGGCCCTTGGGGTATGGTGTGATGAAAACCGCTGTGTTCTTCAATTCATTTCCACTCAACCACTCTGAGGGGAAATAGTCCCCAACAGCATGGTCATTGGGACAAACAGGCAGTGAATTGGAGGAGTGTCTCAGCCCAGAACAAAGGCTCGAGAGACAGGACTTGACTCGGGAGGAGGCGGTATCCTCTCCTTCTCCTGGAAGTGGGTCTGTGAGCTATTGGTTTAATTTTGTTTTTTTTGTTGTTGATCCTCAAGATTCCAAGACCCAAGAACTCTGGGTCTGGACTGTGGGGACAGCTACTTGTCTCATTGCACTGACAAAAACCAGTGTGTGTGTGGAAGGTTTATCTGGCTCACAGTTTGAGGGCTCAGTTCATCATGTGGGAAGGCACGGGGTCAGGCACGCATGAGGGTGGTCATATTCTATCCATAGTCAGGAGGCGGGGAGAATGAACACGATGCTCAGCCGGCTCTCTCCTTTCATTCACTGTGGGACCCCAGCTCACGGAATGGTGCCCCCCACATTCAAAGTGGGTCTTCCCACCTCAGTTAACCCATTCTAAAAACTCCCTCACAGATGTGTGCAGTGGTTTGTCCCCTGGATGATTCTAGAACCTGTCAAGCTGATGGTCAACATCAGCCAGCACAGGATTTATCCCAGCTCATACTTCCCCCGAGATGTTCACTGGGGCCACCGACACCCTTCTGCACTTGCTGGACCATCCCTGACAGCCACCCACACCCTCTCTGCACTCACTGGGCCATCCCTGACAGCCACCCACACCCCCCTCTGCACTCACTGGGCCATCCCTGACAGCCACCCACACCCTCTCTGCACTCACTGGGTCATCCCTGAACTGTACTCAGAAGCCTTGGAGGAGGGGTAACCAGAAGAAGCAAAGGTTGGAAAAGGAGAAAGTAGAGTTTTCTAAGCAAGCAGGTGTCAACTACTGGGCAAGGCAAATGGCCAAATCCTGAAAGAACCTCAGCACAGCTTCCTCTGCTACATGGTGATGCTGCCTGGGGTCAAGATGGAGCTGCCATATCTAGAGATGGTCCCCCACTTGACCACTTCCTGGGGCTTTGGAAAACAAGGTCAGGAGGGCCACTCCCACCTTAGAACCCCCTCAGGGCTAGAGGGAAAGTGCCACTTCCCAAACACATAGGGACACCAGTGCTTCAGATACGTTATACACAGTCATGCACACACACACACTAGTGCACATACATGCACTCTTACACATGCATACATGTACTCACACATATACACATATGCACACATATATGTACTCACATGTGCACATACACACATGCACACACATGTATGCACACTTTATTTTTGATATAACACTAAAGTCCCACCCACTGCATCACACACACTAAGCATGCTACAATTAGCTCACATCCCTGGCCCTGAGCAATTATATTTTTTTCTCCTAAAAAGAAAAAAAGTATACCTTGTTGGTTTCTGGAAGCTCTCTGACACCTGAATATAAATTCAGGAGAAGGGTGTGCTCCAGTTACACAATGCCACTTGTTTATCAACACAAGTATGAAGTTACATAATCCTGTGCGTGACTGTATATCTTTCCAGTCCAGTCCCAGCACAGCGGCACAGTGGAGGTTGGCGGGGGAGGGGAGCTGTTTGCACTGGGACTTGGCCAGCTTAAGGCATTTCTTAAATCCCACTTTAAGGCCACTTGGCACCTATGGGAGTGGCTAGTTCAAGGACCCAGGAGCCCTTTCACCACTCCAAGTTCAAAGACTTGGACCTAAATGGGGTCCATTTAAATAGGAGGATATGGCTGGCAGAGAAGGGGTAGTTTGGACAATGGCATGATGGCAGCCACTATGGGCATACACACTGCGCTGCAGCAAGACAGTGTTGGTGCTCATGAAGAGGCCAGCTTGTGAGCCTGAAAAGGTGTCACTTGGCCCCTGGGCTGGAACTCCAGAGCTGTAGCCAAATACCACCTGTCTCTCCCACCCACTCCACTTCTCTAGATACAGGCTGGGAATCACCAGGGTCAGTGCCGATGGCTTCTGCTGGTTACTTCCGAGGGCCTTGAATGTTCTCATGCAGCTAACTACACGAGCTGGTGGGAATGTTAGCTATGGGACACTGGCTGCCCACCAGACAAAGTGCTGGGTGGAAACACTGCAGACAGGCAGGGTCTGGGGACAGGGAGAGAAGAGAACTTGGCTGACTGGAGGCTGGAGAGCCCAGGAGGAAAGACAAGCCATCCTCCAGGGCAGGAGGTCAATGTGGCCCCTGCAGACTAAAATCAGGACAACAGCTGCCCCTGGAGCCTGTCTCCTCCTCCTCTGGAAGGGAGACTTAAAGACACCTACTATGTGCAGGGACTCTGCTAAGTCCTGGGGTAAGAGATCCGAAATCATTGGATTCTAGCCTCTCTGCAGAAGATCCAACCTGCCTCAGAGGTTCAGGTCAGGTCAGGGTGTTCTGGAGCCTCCTTAAATTCTCTGAGAAAACAAAGAAAACAAAACTCCACCAAACAACAGGGTACCATTCTCCCCTGGCATGCAGGGGTTCATTAGCTGACACCCACTCTCTCCCCGGTGGAAGGGATTATCTAAAAACTCACAGGTGGGGGCAAGAGTCCTTGGGAGATGATGGTGGGGGAGTGGGCCTGCACAGGGCAGATACCTGGGGAGGATCGGGGCGGGAGAGAAACCCAGGTGAGGGTGCTGTGGGTTGATCTGTTACCTCCCAAAGAGACAGCAAAGTTAGCTCCGGGGCCTTTATTTAACGTGCAGTCTTGGGCACCTCCCCTCCGAGTAAAAAATCCTTTCCTCCTTCAAATTTAAAAAACCCATAAAACAAAAAAACAGAATAAACCCAAAACAACAACGAAAAAAGAAAAACCGATTCTAAAGGGGCTCTGACCCCGGATAAAAATAAAACTCGGAATCCTTTCTTCCTGTGTTTAAATTTTTACGGAAAATCTGACCCGCGTGGCCACCGCCCCTGCGCTTATATCTTTAAGGCGGAGCCGGCGCGCGGCCAAGTTCACGGCGCGCGGGCGCCCTCGGGACGGGCCAGGTGGCGACAGCGCCCGGGAGGTCGCGAGGGAGGAGGGAGCGGCCACGTCCCGTCCGCGCCAGGCCAGCACCGCTTCTCCGTTGCAGAGGCCACCGGGGCCGTGGATGGGGAGCGCGCGGCCACCATGAGGATCCCCGAGAAGTACTCGACGCTCCCAGCAGAGGACCGCAGCGTCCACATCGTGAACATCTGTGCCATCGAGGACCTCGGCTACCTGCCGTCCGAGGGCACGGTGAGTTTGAGTTCGGGTGCGGTCGCGGGCTACCTCCCCACACCGTGCAAGACGCTGGGTGCTCCCACCAATGCACGTGCGATCCGGAAACGCGCTGCTGCCCTGACCAAGTACGCGCGACCCGCTGTACTCTGCGTGTCCTCCCACCCGTGGAACGCAGAGCCCAAGGTCCCCAGAGTGTCCCTGGGATCTTTGTAGCGCCTGGCCCAGGGTTTGCAGTGTCCTCGGTCCCCGGAATACTCGGTCTGTGATCCCCAGAGTATTTCTGGGGTCTCTGCAGTACATTGTCAGGGGTCTCCAGAGTGTCACGAGGTCTCAAGAGTGTTTCCGAAGTCCCGGTAGCGCTGGACCTGGGTTTTCAGAGTACCCCGAGATCCCCAAAGTGTCTCTGAACTCTCTGCAGCGCACTGTTTGAGATCACCAGAGTGAACACAACGCCCAGCTTGGGGTTTGTGGTGTCCCCAGGGTGCCAAAAGTGTCTCTCGAGGTTTTTGCAGCTCCTAGGGCCCCTAGAGTGTTCCGGGGTCCCCACAGTGCCGGGACCGGGGTTCCCAGTGTTCTGAGCATATAGTCCAGGCCCGGGTGGGACCCTTCTTTCCAGATTCTTGGCCAGGGGCGCCCCAGGAGCATCAGGATGGGCGGGAGTGGGAGCAAAGGGCAGGGACCAGGTGGCCACCAGGTTGAGCAAGACCACTGCGCTGCCACCCGGTGGGGCTCAGTCCTGAGACTCCACTTACCAGCAGCACGAGTCATGCTCGGGGTGGTGAGGCAGGTGGTGGCGCGGGGGAGGGGGTGTTTAAGTGAGACAAGCTAGATTACCTACCTTGGGATGGTCCCAGTGCCCTAGCCATGGGCAGGGTGGAGCCAGTCACCTGGTTGGGGAACCTAGTCCAGAGGTTCCCTCTTACCATATCATTGTCCCTGCAGCCAGACCCAGCAGGACACAGGGATTCCTGGTGGCATGGGGCAGTGCAGTGTGTGGGGGGGGGGGGAGTGTTTGCAAATTCACCCCTGATGAGTTTGTTTTAAAGAACAAAGTTTCCCAGGGCGCTAGTGGGGGCGGGGCACTCTCAGAGGGGACCAAAGAGCAGAAACTTCTTTCTCTTCCTGTCTCCCCTCAAGGTCCTAGGCTCCAGGAAGCATAGTTGTCCAATGTCTAGGGCAGCCTGGAGCTGTAAGAGTGGAGGGCCCAGTTTGGGGGATTGCCCTGACCTGTCCTACCTAGCCTGGAGCCCAGGGTGGATGCTGCCAGAGGCCTGATTGAAACTCAGGCTGGGCAGAGCAAGCTCAGGCTGTGGACAGACCTGGCATTCTTGAGGTAAGACAAAGGGGCTCTACTGGGTGGTACCCAGAGTTCTGGGAGTCTGGACCAGGATCAACTGTTGATGACAGGTACCTTCCTGTCGTGTACAGGATGGGAACAGCCTTAGGAGCTCAGGGGAACATTTGAACAGAGCTGTGGGCTGGGCCTTGCTGGTTCTTACTGGCCCCTGTTGGCCCCTGGGCATCCAGAGAGAGCTACATACAGGGAAGGCTCTGCTCTTCTGGAGCTTAAGGAGTTCTGATGGAATGCTCTCCTGTTACCCATGATAGGAACAAAGGACAGTTCCCTAGAGTGGGCCAACTGTGTTTCTTAACTTGTTTAACTCAAAACAAGGAGGTGGAGTTGGGGGGAGGGTGCTGTTAATATAAATGGGGAAATTGAGGCTCAGAGGGACAGGTGACTCCTTCCGAGTCACTCACCAGGTAAACGACAGCGGAAGGAGACTGCAGGCAAGTCTACCTAGGAATGGATATGGTGGGGCGGGGGGAACTGGGTGGCATCCGTGATATGGCACCCAGAGGTGGGAACATGGGGACTACAGTTGGAGACACGGGGGAATGGTGGTTGCCAAGCTAATAAAGAGGTGTTATTGTAGAGGTGGTGCCCATGGGAGGGGACTTGAGTATGAACAAACAGTCTGAACAAATGGCCTTGGGCACTGGTATTCCCATCTGGAGACCTGTGTCCACACCTAGCAGCCATCAGTGCCACTCAAACCAAAGAGGTCACTGAGGTCTGGATCTCATTCAAAGTCTTCACAGTTCGGAAATACATGGGTCAGTCCTGAGGACTGAAGGAGGCCAGGGGCCCTTCTTTTGCACTGAGATTTTCCTAGATGCTTGCATGATTTTGTAGGCTGGGAGGGCTGTGGCCCTGGGTTCATGTACAGGCAAGACAGGTCATACTCAGGGATCATGCTGCAATCAGTAGCTCTGAAACCTGAGATTCCGAGTATCCCCACACACTCTAGCCACCACTGTTAGTCATCATACAGTCACCCAGCAAAAGAAGCCCAGTGCTCTCAAAGGCCAGAGGGTGTGTGGGCTGCACCTCCTTTTCCTAGAAGTGCAGCCTTAGACAAAACCCCGCAGCCCCACACTTGGTCCTCAGACTGTCCTCCTGTCCCCTCCATTTCAAGGGAAAGGGGACAGATCACTCCATTGGTTCTGTCAAAGAGGCAGACTAGGGGAGCATCTGGGAAGCCAGGGGCCAGGTGAATGTGACTGGTTTTGTTGTTTTCTCTGGTCTGATCTTTGAGCGTATCTGTCTTTAAGGCAAGTTCTCCATGGCCTGAGATGCCTCCATCCAGAAATACCTGCTGTGTGGGTGTTAACCCACCTGCTGGGGCAAGGGCCTAGGTTGCTTATCTGCCATCAGAGACTTCTGTTTATAGATTCCTGGGCAAGCCCAGTGATCGGAAATGGATAGCTTGTGCTTATGAGTCAGGCGAAAACCGTCTGGAATAAAACTGAAGTTTTACTTTGCTGTCCCCCAGAGCAGGACACGGTGGCCTCTGGCTGTAATCCAAGAGCTGGAGAATCATAGGCAGGAGACTTGCTGAGAGTTAGAGACCAGCTTGGGCTACAGAGTGAAACCTTGTGTCAGAATCAGTCAGCATGATAAGCATGTTCCTTGTCATCCGAGACCCAAGTCCTCAGGTCTCTGATGTCATCTCCCCTTTTTAAAAGAAATTCTGGGATTTTTAGATTCCTTCAAAAGCACCAGTATTTTGTCACAGGCTGTTTGAATTCAGCCTGGGCTCCAGAAAGTGGAGGTGGATGAAGAAGCTGGTCCCAGCAGTTGGTGTGAATATGGAGTCCTGCCACTGTCTCCCTGTTCTACCCAGCATCTTGAGGGCGGCTGGCATGACTTTCCCTGTTTGTGGTGCTGGGACAGAAACTACACTCTATCTTTCTCTAAAACCTTCCCCTGGGGAAGCTCTTTCCAGGAGCTGTTCCTCCAAACACCCAGGAGACAACCCCTGCAAGTGAAGTGTCCTTCCCATTCTCTATGGCCAAGGCAATAGAGGTACCTACACACACACACACACACACACACACACACACACACACACACACACACATTCTCAACCAGCTATTAAGAGAGCACTAAGAAACCCCTTGCTTTCCATGCCGGTGTCCTCATTTTTTATTTATTTATTTTTTGGTTTTTGGAGACAGGGTTTCTCTGTTGTTTTAGAGCCTGTCCTGTAACTAGCTCTTGTTGACCAGGCTGGCCTCGAACTCACAGAGATCCGCCTGCCTCTGCCTCTCTAGTGCTGGGATTAAAGGCTTGTGCCTTTTCTTAATCATGGAAAACGAGAACGTTTGAAAGTTACACATGAAATCCAACCCATATCCCTCCTGCTGCTGTTTACATAGTTCTGTCCTGTTCTATACAGGGAAGAGGCATGTGGAGTTACCTGGTGTCTGCAGCTTCTGTGGGATTGGCATGTCTTCGCTCTGTCTTGCAGCCCACCCCAGAATAGGCCCGCAGATCCTGTGGGTCCCAGGCTGGCACAAAGAACAGCTGGCAAGGAGCCCACTTTATCTAGAAGTTGCTACCCACTGACACTGAGCAAAGATGGCTTTTTCTGTTTTATAAAGGCAATACCTACACAGTCAATCTTCCCAGTACAACAGGACAAGACACCAAGGGATGGCTGTGCTGCTACTGGGGCCACTTCCTGCTACCTACACCCCCTTCTGTCAGTTTTAAAATCTGAATCTGATACCCTGCCACCTTTCTCTTATGGCCCACTCTGACAGTAAGGTTCTTTTTCTCTGCCCTACCTGTGCGTGTGCATGCATGCATGTGTGTCCCAGAGGTTGGCATTGGTTGGCTCCCTCTCTCACTCCCCAGTTTACTTTTTGAGACAAAGTCTCTCACTGAACCTGGAGCTTGTCGATTCCATTAGACTGGCTGGCCCGTGAGCCTCTGTTCCCTCCCCAATACTATGATTGCATTCGTTGCACGCTGCACCCAGATTTTTACATGGGAACCCAGGCCCTCATTCTTGTGCCAGTAGTTTTAGGGACAACCACCCCATCCTTTTTCTTTCTTCATGAACTCAGCTTCCAGAGAGATTATGCATCCCTGGGGCCACAAAGTCTGCTGGGGCCTGTGGTAGATACTTTATAATAAACACCAACTCCTTCCACCAACACTGCCAGCAAAGTCCTGGATGAAGGAGGGAAGGCTTACTGGCATGTGCCTCAGAGAGGGGAATCCACGCTCTAGGGCAGTGCAACCAAACCATGGCTGAGTTGGTCTCTGAGCACAGGCAAGATGAAGCCCACTTTGGCCACTGGGCCTTTCCCTAGTACTGGCAGACCCCTGTTGGGAGGCCTAAGAAGGCCATATAGATAGGTGGCGATTGCTCATGTTGGATCTGACCCCTGCTTCACCTCTCAGAATCCTTGGTGGCTTCCTGGGGTCATTTCCCTGACTGTCTGGCAGAAAGGCTCTGACTGTCCCTTTCTCTAAGTCATGGCTGTCCATCTTCTTCAATGGTAGCCATTGTTCTGGCTCTGAGTGCAGGTGTGGTAGGGCAGTCCCTGGTCTAGCCTCAGGGCTCATGCTGAGGAAAGTTAGAACTTCTTGGAAGGTGGTCCACAAGAGACCAACATGGCACCTTGGATCCTAGACAAAGAAGCTTGGAAACCAGTTAGAAGGACGAAGAAAGGGAGGGGGTGGGGAGGAAAGGGAAGCTGATGTGCTCATGCAAGGGGGAAGGCAGGTAGGAGAGGCAGGACAGAGGTGAGGTCCCAGCTTCAGGAACTGATACCAGGATTATGTTTGGAAATGGAGGTTGAGACCTCGGAGCCTCTGGTCAGGATGCCAGCAAAGGCAGGCGTGTCCTCAACCCCCAGTATATGCCCAGGATAGCTCAGCGTGGCCATGCTGCCCAGCGTGGTCCAGGGACTCCTTGTCTTCCAGGGCTCTCTGTTGGAGCCTGGCTCATCTTCCCCTTCTAGGCTCCTCTAACAGCCGGTACCCTGTGACTTTGCACTTCTTTGCCCTTCCTGGGGTTCTGGGAAGGACCTGCCCTTGGGTTTGAGCTAAGGTGACAGGCATGCCCTCCAGGCACCTGACCCAGCATATTCTGGGCCTGCTTCTGCTCAGCAGCAGAGCCCTCATCAACCTGGCTAATTCTCCTGGAAGGGGGTGGCCCTACTGCCCTTCCAGACTCTCAGCCACCCAGGGTTCCCAGGCTTGGATCTGGTTACCTTCAGAGCCTGCAAGAAAACACTGTTGTTTCTGGATCTCCCTGTTAGCCTCTGCTTGCTAGACTGCCTGGTGGCTCAGGAACTTCATGGTGGGATGGAAGCACACTACTGGCTGTGCCCGTCAGTAATGAGTCAAAACCGGGTCTTAGAGTAGTGGGTGGGATTTTGGTACCCAGTGCATTGAGCTGGTCACCTGGGGCCCATATGTCAGTCTTAATTTCTGCCAGGTCAAGTGGACCTAGCAACAGTGCTCCCTCCATGTGCGGGACATTTGAAGACAGGGTGCCCCATTCTTAGAAAGAATGTCACCTTTTCTGTGAAGGGCAGAAATGCCTTGGATGTGTGGACAGAATCCAAGGCTATGCCTAACCCCATGCCTACCCTTGACCTGGGACCCCTGTGCCTCTACAGACACATATTCTCCTTGGTGGCTGAAGGCAGATGTTCAGATTCCCATAAATTTAGCTCTTTACTGGGCCAGAGTGTCGCTCCCGTTTTCCTCAAAAGCGTTGACTCTGGCCTATAGGCACCCAGAAGGTTACTCATACAGAACAGGAAAGAAACCCCATTGGAGCACTTTGAGTGGAATGCCCACACTGGCCAGGGCCCCGTGGAGGTCACCAGGGTGGATGAGACCCCAATCACCATGGAGGAAGTAGGTAGAACCCTTCCAGCCTCTTTCAGCTATGGTACCAAGTGGCCTGTGCTGACTGTTGGCCCTGCTCTCTCCAGAAGACAATCTCTTGGGGTAAGGATGTTAAGATGCAAGGTCATGACCCCCTGACCCCGTTAGCTGAACTCTGCTCAAGGACCCCTCTCTCTCCTTCCATTGCCCCCCTCCCTTATCCCCATACTCCCTTGTCATAGCCTACTGTGCCTTGGAGGAGGATGTTGTCCTGCTGCTTCTGAGGAAGTACATGGCCCTTCAGAGTCACCTAGTAGGTGGGGACATCCTCCTGGGGGAGGTAGGCAGTGACTTCCCAGCTGCTGGTGTATCAGAGTCAACATCAGATCAAGGCCAGGCCTCTGGTTATTAGTGGAACTTGAGCCTCTGGCACGGACAGGATGGGATGGAGCGGGTGAGAGGGACAAGAGGCACTATAGAAGGCCAGAAGGGGACATGGAAGGGAGTAGAGAATCCCGTAACTGGGGCTATAGTAACAGGTGTCCTGAGAAGGAAGCAGAACCTAGCAGGCAAATCCTGGGGAAGACTTATGTCTTCCAGTACTATGTACAGAGGAAACTGAGGTCAGGACTGCACCCAGTGTGGAGAGAAATCTCCACCAAACTTATGGTCTTTCAGTTTGGGAAGGGTTCCTGGAGGAGGCATCCTGGATGTGGGGCAAAAAGGGACATGTAGGTAGCTGTAGTTGTGACCATTGTGTTGGGCCTCACATGCCACCAGGGAGGACCTAGCTGGTGCTGTCCTCCCCACCATTCTGTGTGGACCAAGAGCTGGCACAGGAGGAAGGGCAGTGTCTGCTCTGCGTGGCCGTTAACCTTTAAGAAAAAAAAAACTGCTGGAATTAGGTGTTCAGGCTGGGTTGAAGCCAGCTCTGAGGACAGCTGGCAGTTCTAGGATCTTCCTCAGGCTGTGTCCCAGCCTGGATCTCAGTCCTCATCCTTCCATGCTAGAGCCCAACACTGGGATTAGGTTTTTGGAGGACCCAGGGTGAGTGAACAAGGGCCTCACACATTTGAGCTCTGATCATACAGCTAGTTGGTGGCCCTGAAGCCATCGTTGTGTTGCCTGGATGCTAGCTGCCAGAGGTTGACATTGTGCCTGTAGTTAGCTAAATTCAGCTCTGCCCAGCCTCAGACCCTGCCCTACATTCATCCTTCCAGGGGCCTTCACCTTGTTACTTTTCTGGTAGCTTTTGCCAGGAGTCAGGCAGGACCTTTCTAACCAGAGACCATGATGACCTGTTGGTGACCAGGCATGACTTGGCATTCTTAGGGGAGACAAAGACCTCCTTCTAGAGTGTGGGCCCCAAGAAGGCCATTCTGTCTTCTATGTTTGAGCCCATAGGACTGGGTCTGGCTCACAGTGGGCATCTATAGGGGTGGCTGTCCCTTGGTATAGCACAGTAGTGGCTCATGATCCCTCAGATACTGAAACCCACAGGTGCTCAAGTCTCGTAGGATATGAGACAGCTGTGCCAGGAACAGCTTGCCACATAAGTGCAAGTACCTGAGCTTGAATTCTCAGAACATACAATAAAAAGCTGGGCATGCTGGCATACCTATAATCCCAACACTGGGAGGGTATAAGTGAGAGAAATTCTGGGCTTACTGGCCAACTAGGAGAGCTCTGGGGTCAGTGAGAGACCCTGTCTCAATAAACAAGGAAGATGGTTAAGGCCCCTTGTTTTGGTCTTGCAAAGGACTTGGGTTCTGTTCCCAGCATTCACACGGAGGATCACAACCACCTGTATCCCCAGTTTCAAGGGTTCTGGTGCCCTCTTCTGGCCTCCACGGACACTGCACACTCATGGTACACATACATACCTGCAGACAAATACTCATACTCATAAAAAGATATCTTAAAAAAGAAATGAAACCAAGAAAGATGCTTGTTGTCAACTTACAACTTCTGCACACATAGGCAAGTTCAGAAAACTATACACGCACACACACACACAAAGGAAAATTAAGTAATATTCTGGGGTATTTATGTAGAACCTGTGGACAGTGGTAATTCTAGTGAGGAGGAAGTGTATGCAAGCTCTCGGTACAGAAGCAGGTGTTTCTAAACTTTTTAAATCAGGTATTTCTTAGGTTCTGGCTGCATTAAGGGGGCTCTGAAGCCTAGCATGTTTGCCGAGTGACTGAGGGAATAGGTGAGTGCAGTACCCAGCTAAAATCATCTTTCCAGAGGCCCCTTGAGAACCACTCCATACTGAACACAACTCTCTCTCTCACCTCACCTCACAGCTGCTCAACTCCCTGTCTGTGGACCCTGATGCGGAATGCAAGTATGGCCTGTACTTCCGGGATGGGAAGCGCAAGGTGGACTACATCTTGGTGTACCATCACAAGAGAGCCTCGGGCAGCAGAACTCTGACCAAGAGGGGACTGCACAATGACATGGTCCTGGGGACCCGCAGTGTCAGGCAGGACCAACCCCTTCCCGGGAAGGGGAGCCCCGTGGACGTGGGCTCACCCGAGGCCCCCATGGATTACTACGAAGATGACAAGCGCTTCAGACGGGAGGAATATGAGGGCAACCTGTTGGAGGCTGGCCTGGAGCTGGAACATGACGAGGATGTAAGTGTGACCTCATGTGGACTGGGGATATTAATTCGACGTAGGCTGAACAGGTCTGTTTGCAGAAGGCGGTGGGGGCAGGTTAGCTCTGCTCTTGGGGCCATAGTGGACTAGAATTGCTTCTAAACAGCTCTGAGAAGTCCCAAGCCAGCCTCCTCCTCCAGCAATTGCATCTGCCTGGGGCAGAGCTGGCCAGTGACTATGACCTTGAGGTCAGTGCATTTCCTGCCTCAGTTCAGCCAGTGCCCGGCATGGGAAGATTTGCTGGGTCAGAAGGACGAAATGTAGAGCTGTTCTGGGGCTTCTCGTGGGTGTCCTCGGTCCTTCTCCAAGCCTTAGTTTCTCAACCTGTGAAAAAGAGATCTGTCTGTAGGTTCTTAGGGTCCCTGCTCTGAGACCTTTATCTCTGTAACACTGTGTTCAGGAAGTGTAGAAGTTTTGTTAAGAGAAGTTTCTAGACAGAACAAAGGATCCACTGTCTCTTCCACTGCCTGCTGAGGCAGCCGAAGAGAGTGGCTCACATCATTGCAACTCTGAACCATTCAGCCAATTGGTGTGTGCTTCCTGGTTGACATCTTAGCCTCTCAGCATGAGTATGTGTGGGGAAAGGCCCTGTTCTGTAAGTATAATCCCAGTGCTCAGGAGACTAGCAGGAGAATTGAGAGTTCAAAGCCAGCCTGGGCCACACAGCAAGAGACTGTTTAAAAATAAGACAGTGAGGCTGGCGAGACAGCTCGGTTGCTAAGGAGCTTGCCTTGCAAGCATGAGGACCTGAATTTGGTCCCTAAAACCAAATTATGTAAAAAGCCAAGCAAGGTGACACATACTGGTAATCCCAGACCTAGGGATGGATACACCACGGCTGAATTCGTCCTCTGACACTCTCCCCCGCCACACACACATATACATACATGTGCCTGCGCACGCTGCTGAGGTTATTGTCCAGTGTGACGCAGTCTCGGGGTATTGTCCACCTTCTTGGGGTTGGACCCCCTGGTAGGTATTTGCAAACCTCCCTGCATGTTCCCTGTGGCAGTCTTAGGGTGCTTAGGGAAGTTGGGATTAGGCAACAAAAGTTTGAGGCTATCAAGGACTCAGACTACTGGACCCCAAGGCTGGCAGCTAGAACATGGGTGTCGCTGATCCTCTGTGATTTCTGTCACTTTGAGCAGGGTTGTATCTGGCTTGTCCCTGACCTCTCAGGCTACCCTGGAGGAAGGAGAGGGTCTTTCAAAGGCTATGGGTTCCCCCCATCTGACACTAAGGTGTCCAGTGCTTGTGTTCATCTCCATGGCTGTATTTTGCATGGGTTCCTCTTTCTATCGGTGAGGTTCTTTTGTGGAGCAATTTGAAGCTCCCAGGTGTGGGCCCTCTGACACAGGGTGACTCAGACTGACTTGTCAGAGCTCAGCCTCTGAACCGAAAGCCTTAGTTTTTCCATCTGGAGACTGGAGGTAACAACAGCCTTCACACAACAGCATTGGGCACAGAGTACATCTTAGCTGGTTGGGATTCCTGTTATGTCCAAGTTCAGCCTGGGGGTGCACACCTGAGCCTCAACATCTGAGAGAGACTGAGGTGAAAGAGAATGGTGATGCTGAGGACAAAATCAAAACAAAAACCTGTCGGGTAGGGAGAGGGGGGAAAGCTAGGAGAGAGGGAAAGGCAGGGAGAAGGAGGTTTTAGTAAGTGATGGCGTCTCTCTTCTTAAAACATGAGGGTTTTGGTGATTCTGGTTTGTTTTTTAAAAAAAATGACCCCAAATTTCACAGACAGTTTGGCTCTGGAGCTGAAGAAGGCTCCAGTTGCAGCAGTTGGTTTGGTTCTTTAAAAAACAAACTATAAGGTGCTGAAGAGAATTCTCTGTAGTTAAGATCTCTGACTGCTCCTGCAGAGGACCCAGGTTCAGTTCCCAGCACCCAGAGTGGCTCACAACCATCTGTAACTCCAGTTCCAGGGGATCTGATGCCCTCTTCTGACCTCTACAGGCTCCTGCACACATGTGGTACACAGACATATATACATGCAGGCAAATACTCCTATAATTTTTTTAAAAAAAATTAAGTCAAAAATGAAATATGGGACTGGGGTGGAGCTCAGCTGTAGAGAACTTGCCTAGTATGCCTGAGAGCCTGGAGTCAGTCCCTGGCACAAAAAGAAAGCCACAAGTACATGAGACAGTCCAACTTTTCTGGTGGGGGGGCAGTGTTCATGCATTCGTGCATATGTAACTGTCTATGTAGCTCAGAGGATAGCGTCGGGTGTCGGTCCTGATCTTGTTTAAGGCAGTCTCTTTGTTGTTTGCCACTGTGCTATCTCTCCTATCTGTCTCCCATCTTGTGAGTCCTGGGTTACAGACACATGACATCACACCCACCTTTACATTGGTTCAGGTCCTCATACCCACACAGCAAGGGTTTATGCACTGAGCCATCTCCTGGCCACCCACCACCACCACCTATTTTTGAGGACAGGGTTTCTCTTTGAACCTGGGATTGCCATTTCAGCTAGACTGGCAAGCCAGCAAAGCCCCAGGATCCACTAGTCTCTACCTGCCTGTGCCAGGGTTACAGGTGCACACTGCCACATCTAGTTTCTGTGAACTAAGCCTGAGTTCATCCAGGTTCTAGTTCAAGCTTCCTACGCAATAACACTGAGTGGTCTCCCTGCTGAGAGATATCGACTGGTCCTGCCAGCCTGCTGGAAGCTTATGAGATACAGGCCTGGCAGGGCCAGTTAGCATCTGCTGCTTGCTGCCCTGGGTGGAGCAGAGGCTGGGTCTGGATGGGCTGTTTGGGCACGCATGGCAAGCAGAGATGTGAGTGGGCCCTGGCTGCCGCGATTAGCAGGCATGGCCAGCCCAGCAAGGTCAGGCTTGTTTTGGGGTGAAGAGCTAATGAGCTGCTCCCCGGGTGTGCTCAGATAACAGGGAGCCCGAGGGCTGGCAGATTTTGAAATGAGAAAGCCTGTAACGGGATCCCCCAATTGCTCTCTTACTCAATTTGAGGTAAAAATGTCAGAGTTAGGTATCTTCTGTGGGGATCTGAGCAGGTACCCCAAAACTCTGTGCGCTCCCCATACCCCACACTAACACTTGTGCTACTGAAACTTGTCTCCCAACCTGCATGCCATGATATGTGACTTTTAACCACAACCCTAGCCTCTGCTGGGCTGGCGGTCGCTTTTACATCCTGAAAACTAAAACTGTCTGTCCCCTGTGATGTTGCCGAAAAGTGTCTGGAGCCCTAAATCACCACCAAGCAAGGGAACCCTGTTTCCAAGGCTGGATGGGGAGGTAAATGATGACCTTGAAGGACATGAGATATCCTGTGTATGCCATCAGCTACCTCTTGAGCTGTCACTGACCACAAGGCAACATTGCAGAGGTCTGCCCAGCTTCCTACAGGCAGTGGGTTTACACTACACTGCTTCTGCTGTTACTAAAGTGGGTGTCATAGTCTGTAACCAAAACCACGTTGAATCTCTCTCTCTCAGAGGTTGGGGGGGGGCGGTGTCTAGAACTGGGTAAGTAGAGCAGGCTGGCTTCAAACTACCGGAGATCCTCTTGTTTCTGCCTCCTTATCCTAGGTTTAAAGATATAATTCTAGCAGTCTGGGACTTTTTCTGCTTTTTGCTATTAAGTTGGCTGTTTCAAATTGGTTTCTTGAAGCTGGGTGGCTGGGAGCAGTGGCCTGGGAGCCCCATACAGACCAGACCCACTCTCTGCTTGCTT
This sequence comes from Dicrostonyx torquatus, assembly GCA_028555095.1. Taxonomy (NCBI): domain Eukaryota; kingdom Metazoa; phylum Chordata; class Mammalia; order Rodentia; family Cricetidae; genus Dicrostonyx; species Dicrostonyx torquatus. The sequence continues at coordinate 1,194,632 of JAQHUG010000157.1, forward strand.
TCTCACTGAGACCACTTTACTATCCCGAGGTAGTAGGGATGACATGCCCTGTGATACTGCTAGTGGACAAGGAACAGTTCTTAACCACCAGGTGACAAGTATGCCCGGATGTGTGGTGACTTAAGACAGCAGACTGCATCTCTTTACATTCTGGAAACCACAGGTCAAAGTCAAGATGTGGGCAGAACTGTACTCTACCTCCTCTGTTGTAGTTCATATGTTCCCTCCCCATTGTCACAGACAATGTTTGGGGTCCGCCCCATCCCAGCTCAGCTTTATCTCAGCCTTCTTACATCTGCAAAGACCCTCTCTCCAAATAAGGGCTCGCCTTGGGCCGTAGCATTTGAGCTGGTCTGCCTCCCCATGGGGCCAGAGTGTACCCTGTACACCCACAGGGCTATGCAAACATAGGCTTCAGTTCAGCAGTCCTGGGGTCCTAGAGTGTCCCCTGAGTGGTAAATGAGAGAACTTGACTCCCTGGAAGCATCTCCAGAAAAGGGAGGAGCGCCCCTACCCACTGCTCAGTCCCAAGAGAGGACCCCATGTGACCGTGACCACAGAGTCCATAGGGTAACTCTCTCCCTCACCCCCACACTGAGAAATTTAGGATGCCTCACTGAGGGAGCCTGGGTGGGCAGGAAGGACCAATGCTTTGCCCCACAGAGGTCTTTCACCACCTGCTGCCCTTAAGAGGTCCTGGACCCCTGGTGGTGGTAGGGAGTGACCATAAATTGTTTATCTTGCTTTCTCTCACCTCTTATCTCCCCCTACCCTTGTTCTTTCCTAGCGCTCTCTTTTTCTACCCTTTTCTCTGCCTCCTTCTCTCCCTCCCTCATGCCCCCCCCCACTTTCCTCTCTCTTTCAGTCCTTGTTTCTCTCTCTCTCACACACACACACCACCTCTCTCTCTGTGGGGTCAGCTTCCAGGGTTCCCATTAAAGAGACAAGAGAAATTTGTGACCAATGTGTTTTCCTCCAAGAAAATCCATTAGCATTTTTGAAACAGAGCCTCAAAGCTGGCTGAGTATTATTTATGTCTTTGGGGTCATTGCTAAGAACACCACAGGCTTAAGTCCTGGCGTGTCTACGGGGGATGCCTGGGGCCCTCACTGCCCTAACGCTGCACTTGACCCTGGCTTTGGCAGATCCTCCAAGACTGTGAACACAGAATCTCATCAGCGCCTGTTTGATCTCCTGCCACTGTGTTCATGCCAAGCTGGGGGGGCACTCAGTGTGGGGGTGATGCAGCCTCTGAAGTGTGGAATGGAGTTAGATAGAACTAGCTATTTCTTGGATCAAGTGGCATCCCCTTTCTGTATCTCAGTTTTCCTCATCTGTTAAGTGGGTGGTAGGGTAGAGTGGTAGACTTTACTCATGGGTGGTGGGTGGGGCTAGGGGAGGAATGCCAGACCTGGCACATGGTAAGAAGTGCTTTCCACAGCTGCCAAGGTCTGGGCAGCAACAGTGGCCTGACCCTATCACCACCAAGCAGGATTAGGACTCATGTTCTTGAGGAGAAGGGTAGGTGACTGGGGAAGTTGGAGGGCAGGGTGGCCATGGCCCCAGGGTGTGGGTAGAGGCAGGAGCGTCCATTTCCCGCTGTCTCCAGTGATTGTAGGCAGATGTGGGGCTCAGCACCTGTGTGTGTGGCAGGGGGAGGGTGTTTGCAGCCCTGGGCGCCTTCATGAGATGAGGCTGTTGGCCAGTTCATGGGATTCATAGGCCTGAAACCAAGCTGCCCCCACCATCACCTAGTGAGTTTCCTGGCAAAGTGTGGGAGAACAGATCTGGGGGTTAGTCTAAATTACCTCTGATCTTAACTCTGGACTCCACAGTGTAGAACTGTCTAGAAAGCCAACTGAAGACCCCTGGCTTGGACCTATTCACCCTAATACATGCAACATTTCCCCATAGTCTCCCGCAAGGAGGAACTGGCTTCTTACATGCTGCAGTGCTGGGCTCCAGGCTAGATAGACTCGTAACTCTCAATTCTGCCACATGTTGCTCTCTTTGGTCCCTGAAGGCCCATGCCCCATGTCACTACTCATGGACCACACTACATGGTCCCTGAGGCTCAAAGCAGCACAGTCCCTCTAGCTTGATTCATTCTGCAGAAACATGCTTCTTTGGCCATGAATTCTGGATGTATGGATGTGTGGATTCATGTGTATGCACAGCTTTATGTATGTGTGCATGTGTGTGACGGCCAGAAGACAACTTTAGCTGTTGTTCCTCTCCCCTTGTTCTTTAACACATTGGCTAACTGATGGGGCTAACCTGGCTGGGCACCCGCCTCTGCAGCACTGGGATTACAAGTGGTCAGGCCACCATGCTCGACACTGTGGGTTCCAGGGATCAAACGCAGGTCTTCCAGCCTGCTTGTAAGCACTTCCTGACTGGGCCATCTCCCCAGCCCTCCCCACCCTGGGAAGCTCACCCTGGCCAGGGGGAAGCAGGTGACTTCAGGTAAACCCTGTCCCATTGTGGCTGTCATCTGAAGTTCTTTGGCCAGGCCTGCAGGAGCCTGCCAGGAACACTGCCGGCAGCTGTTAGCTTGAGGTAGGCCACAGCCCATGAGCACCCCATGGAAGTGAGCCAGTGCCCCCAAGCTCTCTGGGATTCCTCTAGCCCACACTAGTCCTCTAACCCTTCTTTCTTTGGGGACGCTGTTC